>JAJPUD010005084.1:73398-130458 GCA_023553655.1 Myrmecobius fasciatus | reverse complement strand
TTTTTTTGCTGAGGCAATTGGAGTTAAATGATTTGCCCAGGGTCACACAGTCAGGAACTGTTAAGTGTTTGGGATCAAATTTGAACTCAGGTGCTCCTGACTTCAGGGCTGGTGCTCTATCACAGCACCCCCTAGCTGCCCCACAAAGAGCAATTATAAAGGAAAAAGAAGTTCAGCAAAACTAATACATTGTAAGAAATCTGACATTAAATGCAGTGTTTCACATTCATTGTCCTTCCCTCTGCAAGAAAGGGAAAGGTATTTTCTATCTCTTCTTTCTAACTTGGTATTTATAAATAGTAAACAGTAAATGTTTTTTAATTCATTCATTTTTTAGGGCCATAACTTTGTAGCCTTTGTAGTTCTGTTTGTTTTATTGTTCCTGATCTTTTCATTTACATTGTTATAGTCATTGTTTATGCTATTTGTTGCTTCTGTTTACTTTGTGTAATTTCATGCAATTTTTACTAAGCTTCTTCACTTATCACATTCATTGTTTCTTATAAGAATGATATAGCTTGTTTATCCATTTCCCAATTGATGTTCATCTATGTTCTTTCTAGTTCTCAGCTTCTAAAAAAAGTCCTGCTGTAAATATTTTAGTGTGTATGAGACCTTTATTTTTTTTTAACCATTGAATCAATGGATCATAAAATATGAATATCTTAGTGAATATCTTTATTTAATTTCAAATTGCTTACATGAGTGGTTGGACCAATTCATAGTTCTATGAATAGTATAGTAGCATTCTTGCCTCTCCTCTAATATTTATTTTCATTTTTTATCTTTGTCACTTTTATTATCTTTCATTTGTTACTTTTGTCAATTTGCAAGGTATACATTGATGCATTTTTTCAAATTATTCTCTTATATGGTTGTTAATAATTTGTGATTCTTTTGAGAATTTTTTTATGTTATTTGGCACTTATCTATTGGGAAATGGCTTTTGTTTTTATATATCTTTATGTCTGAGGTATTAGGCTTTTATCAGAGATAATTCAATTCAACTTTGGTTTGTTTTTCTTAATCAACTGCTTTTCTTATTTGCATTAACTTTATTTGTAAACACATTTTGGAATTTTTGTCATAAACATTATATATTTTATCTTTTATAATTATCTCTATGTCTTGTTAGGTTAAGATTTCACATCTTAGGCATTGTTTTCAATGTTGTCCATTATGGTTCTCTCCTTTTTGTAATATGACCTTGAATATTCAGGTCAAGTAATCATTTTGATTCTATTGTGGTATGTAATGTAAGATTTTGCTCTGAACCTAATTTCTTCTACAAGACTATTTTCCATTTTTTTCCAGCAATTTTGTTTAGTAGAGAGTTCTTTCCTAAGTTATTTGTTTTAAATGACATTGTACACTGAGATTTTAAGTTTAATTTTTTTAAACTGTTCCATTGATTTTCTTTTTTATTTTATCAATAGTACTAAATAATTTTGGTAATTTTTATTTTTATTATTTTCCTAAAGTTCTTGACCTTTTGTTCTTTCATAATAATTCGGTTAATATTTTTAGCTCTATGAAATGATTCTTAATAATTTGATTTGTCATTCAACAAATAAATTAATTTTGGTAGTATTTACATTTTTATTATATTGATTGAGCCCATCCATAACTAACCAATATTCTATTGATAGTATTTCTTGATCTATCTCTAAATCTAACAGGTTGAAGGGCTCATTTGCTTTAATTCTATTTTCTAATTTTTATTTTCTTTTTATTTCTAATTTTTAACATTCATTCTTTTGTACTTGTTCTAGGTTCATTAATTTTTTTTCAAATTGCATATTCAGTTAATCTTTTCTGTTTGTATTTTGTAATAGATGTCCTTAGGATAATTTTTTTCTTCTTAGGATTGCTTTAGCTACATCTCAGAAATTCAGGCATGGTGTTATTTTCTTTCTCACAGTATTAATGTTTTTCTATGATACCTTTTTAAACTTATCCTTTTATTACTAAGTTTCTATTTAGGACTGTCTTTTGCTTGTAATCCTTCTGTTGATTAATGCCTGTATCATGTTATGGTCTGTAAAAGATCTGTTTAATATTTTTACTTTTTGTATTATAATTTTGTACCTTTTTCCATACCAACAGCTAAGGAAATGCCTTTAACATGGTCTGTTTTTATAAATGTGTCATGTAGTACTGAGAAATATGTATATTCAGTCAATCAATCTAAGAGCCTATAAGTGCCAGGCACCACAAAGCAGTAAACATACAAAGACTAATATGAAATACAGCTTAAAAAAAAGTAATAATGAAATTCATCTGGAGGAACAAAAGGTCAAGAATCTCAAGAGGAGTAATGAAAAAAGTTGGAAGGAAGGAGGGTGTAGAAATACTAGACCTTGAATTATGCTGCAAAATAGTAATCATCAGATTATTTGAGATGCTTGAGGAGAAGAGGAAATTTCTTTAGATTCTTTTATTTTTTAATTATTTCCATTCAGTATACAATAAAAATATCTCAACTCTAAATTTTCTAATACTTTGTCCAGTTCTCTATTTTCCCTTTGGTTTATCTTTTAGAGATTTGTTTAGCCTTAAGAACAGAACATTAAAATTCCTCTTTACTATTTAAAATTTTTTTGCAATTCATTTAACATTTCCTTTATGAATGTAGAAACCATACTAGTTAGTGAATACATGTTTAAAATTGTATTGTTTATTTTCATTTCCTTAAATAATTTCTTTATTTCACTTGATAATGTAAAAGTATTTTGTCTGGTAGCATAATTGTAACTCTTACATTTTTGTAGTCACATGATGTATAGCAAATTTTGTTTCAGATTCTCATTCTGATTCTGCTTTTTGTTTCTTACAACAAATTGCAAAGTCATTTTCTTCTCTGTCCTGTTACTCTCTTTTCTTTAAATGGATTATTTAGTTCATGATATTTAAAGTTCTGAGTTAAAAATGTTCTCTTTTGCTTCATTTACTTCTTTAGTACTTTTAAATACTTTTATCCATTTCCTCTTTTAAGCCAGTACTTTGTCCCTACCTTTATTTTGCTTAACTGCTTAGATATGACTGTTTTTTTTTCTAGTTCCCTCTTCCCTTCCTCTGCTTCTTTTTACCTATTCTTTCAATAATGTGGCATTTTACTTAAATTATTCTCTTTCCCTTCCTTGCTTCCTTCCTTCTCCTTTCCTCTCCTTCCCTCCCTCTTTCCCTTCTCTTCTTCTCTTTTATATGTATTTTCAGTACTTAGCACAGTGCTAAATACATAGAAAATATTTATTTATTCTGTCAAATATTTCCCAGTTACATTTTTAAAAAAATTTGAGCTCCAAATTCTCCCTTCCTCTCTTCTTCCCTTCTCCTTGAGAAGATAAGCAATTTTGTATTGATTATATATGTGAAACATATTTCTGTATTAACATGTTATAAAAGGAAACAGAAGAAAACAAAGAAAAGTAAAGAAAATGAAAAAAGTATGCCTCACTTTGCATTCAAAGTTCATAAATTCTCAGTCTGGATATAGCATATTTTATTATATATTCTTTGGATTTGTCTTGATCAGAAAAATGATTATGATTGAAGACATTCCCCTTTTTTTTAAAGTCTTCATTTCAGGGCTCAGCCTCTGATGGACAATACTGATGATATCCCATAGGATTCACCTTCTGTTCTATCTAGGTATTGTTACCCCATTCAACCTTATAAGGAATTTAATCCAAGGTAAAACACCAACCCATAGTCTTCTACTCAGGTGTATGTGTGGGAAAGGAGGGCTATAGATCCTTTCTACATCTAGATTTCCTTGATGTTCGGGGTGATTTGTTAATGAGTTACTTGATCAAAGTTACCCTCCTCAATCCTTCATTAAAATGGATCCACCTCTCATCATAATGTTAGTTCTGTCATTAATTGTTAACCAATCAGACTTGATTACCATTCTCAAGAACACCCACTTTTCCATAGGCATGGAAACTATAAGGGGTCTGAGGTTCAAGAGAGAGATGGCCAAATGACCATTCCTTAATATTAATAATATGCTACATTTTTAATAAAATGATTAATATTTCAGAAACTATGTCTTTCAAACTTTTTAAATGTCATAGTAGCTAAGTCTATCACAGTTATTATTATCATCACATAATATTTAAAATTTTTTTATCAAAGGTTTTTATTTTTCAAAACTTAAGCATAGGTAATTATGCAGTATTAGCCCTTGCAAAATCTTCTGTTGCAGTTCCCCCCCCCCTTCTTCCACCTTCCTCCCCAGAAGGCAAGTAGTCTAACATATGTTACACATGGTAGAAATATATATTAAATCCATTATATGCATACATATTTATACAATTATCTTGCTGCACAAGAATAATCAAGTCAAACAGGAAAAAAAATGAGAAAGAAAGTAAAATGCAAGCAAACAAAAACAGAAAGAGTGAGAATACTATGTTGTGAACTACACTGTTTCCACAATCTTCTCTCTGGGTGTAGATGGCTCTTTTCATCACAAGACTATTGGAAATGGTCTGAATCATCTCATTGTTGAAAAGAGCCACGTTCATCAGAATTGATCAGCATATAGTCTTGTTGCCATGTATAATGATCTCCTGGTTCTGCTCATTTCACTTAGCATCAGTTCATGTAAGTCTCTCCAGGCCTTTCTGAAATCATTTTGTTGCTCATTTCTTCCAGAACAATAACATTCCATAACATTCATATACCATAATTTATTCAGCCATTCTCCAATTGATGGGCATCCACTCAGTTTCCAGTTTCTTGCCACTACAAAGGCTACCACAAACATTTTTGCACATGTGAGTCCCTTTCCTTCCTTTAAGATCTCTTTGGGATATAAGCCCAAGAGAAACACTGCTGGGTCAAAGGGTATGCACAGTTTGATAACTTTTTGAGCATAGTTCCAAATTGCTCTCCAGAATGTTTGGATCTGTTCACAGTTCCAACAACAATATATTCCCACTTTTTCCACATCTCTTCCAACATTCGTCATTACGTTTTCCTGTCATCTTACCAATCTGAGAGGTATGTAGTGATTTCTCAGAGTTGTCTTAATTTGCATTTCTTTGATCAATAATGATTTAGAGCAACTTTTCATAATCATCACATAATCTTGCTGTTACTATATACAATGTTCTCTTTCTCACTTCACTTTGCATGAATTCATATACATCTTCCCATGTTTTTCTAAAACCATCATATTTGTCATTTTTTATAGCACAATGGTTATTTCATCATAATCAAATACTACAATTCTATTAGAAATTGTTTAGTTATTATTTCTTCCCCCTTTGTCCTTTCTCTTTCCTCTCTTCAACTTATTAATATCCTTTTTTGAGGATTTTTTTGCACTTGTTTCTAAGTTTTTCTTTGCTTTGTTCTCTTCGTTAACTTTTTCCCTTCCATTCTGTTCTAAACTTTTATTCTCTAATTTGTTATTGTCTAAATTCTTTAATATTTCTATTTCTTATGAGGTTAAAGCTTCTGAAATATCAGGTTTGAGCTTTCCTAATCAATTTCTATGTTATTGCCTAAATAGCTCTTGTCTCATAACCCTCCCTTCCACCCTCCCCCTTGCCTTTTTTCTTCTGCTGTGCTTCATTTTTGGAATATGAATTTGTGAGAAAAACAAATTCTAACATTTGTTTTTCAAAAATCAGTCTTTATATTCTAGGACAATAATTTCTGTTTATATTACCATGGAAAAACAAAAGAAAACATGCATTGATTTGGGCCCGGCCCCCCCCACTAAATTGTGATTACTTAGGATAGTTTTCCATGCAAGTATCATTACTTTGCAAAAGAGGAAGATAGAGAAAACAAATTATCAGGCAAAGACCTATTTTATTTACCTATCAACACATATAACAAGACTCCCTTGTTCATATGGAAACTCACTGATATCATGACTATCTTTTAATACGTTATATTGGGTCAGTTATGAGACTTTGAATTGATGAAGTTTATCCTACTTGAAAGTCCTTTTGGAAGGACAGTAACTCCACAAGAAAATCAATTGCCAGAAAATCATCCTCTAATGATTAGTAGATTCTTCTCCATATAATGAGATCACAACAAAGATCACAGAGATGAATTATATTTCCCAATATATTTAAATTTTTTTTGTGTAGGAATGGTATCACTTTTCAAGTATTGTTCTAGACATGAAAAGCTATAATCAGCTGTATCTAAGAAATGCCTTGGGCCTTTAGAGTATTTTTAAATGTCCCCTAAGACTTTGTAAACTTGTTGGTTCTTGTAAAAGATATCATCATTAACGAATTTTGGAGGGGATGTGGGAAAACTGGGACACTGATACATTGTTGGGGGAACTGTGAATGGATCCAACCATTCTGGAGAGCAATTTGGAACTCTGCTCAAAAAGTTATCAGACAATGCATACCCCTTGATCCAGCAGTGTTCCTACTGGGCTTATATACCAAAGAGATTTTAAAGGTGGGAAAGGGTCCCACATGTGCAAGAATGTTTGTGGCAGCCCTTTTTGTAGTGGCTAGAAACTGGAAACTGAATGGATGCCCTTCAATTGGAGAATGGCTGAATAAATTATGGTATATGAATGTTATGGAATATTATTGTTCTGTAAGAAACCAACAAGATGATTTCAGAGAGGCCTGGAGAGACTACGTGAACTGATGCTGAGTGAAATGAGCAGAACCATACACAGCAACAAGACTATACAATGATCAATTCTGATGGATATGGTTCTCTTCAACAATGAGGTGATTCAAACCAGTTCCTATTGTTCAGCAATGAAGAAAGTCATATACATCCAGAGAGAGGCCTGTGGAAACTGAGCGTGGACCACAATATAGCATTTTAATGCTTTCTGTGAATGTTTGCTTCCATTTTGTTTTCTTTCTTAGGCTGTTTTTTTTTTCTCTTTCTAGATCTGATTTTTCTTGTGCAGCATATATAGATATGTATACAGATATTGGTTTTATCATATATTTTAACATATTTAACATGTATTAAACTACTTGCCATCTAGGGGAGAGGGTGAGAGGAAGGAGGGAAAAATTTGGAACAGAAAATTTTGCAAAGGTCAATGTAGAAAAATTACTCATTCTGTAAATAAAAAGCTTTAATAAACAAAGAAGATATCATCATTAGATTTTTTAAAGTTAAGTTAATATTTATAGATGATGCTGGGAATCAGGGACTTTCTTTAACCATCTATCTCTCTTTCTGGCATCCTACCATTGCTATTATAGATATAAACTACTGAAATTGTAAACATTAGTGAAGAGCAACAGGTTTGGGGATCCCCAGAGTTATTTTGATTGACTGAAACCATGGCAAGGTTGGAAATCTTGTTGGAATTTTGGTCCTATTCCTAGGTTTGGAAACTATTGGGTTGTCTTTCCTCTGGTCCTGTCCTGGTAGTACTGAAGGAGCACTCAAATGTTACTAGAATCCACCTGTATTCAATGTGGACACTTCCAGAATTTTGTGATTGGACTAAAGTCAAGAATAGACTCCTTCATGGTAATTTTCAGTTACAATAGACACTGATGTTGTTCTTATCTAATTTGACAGGGTGTGATGTATGGATCACTGAAAGTAATTAGGAATATAGGCATTTGGATTGAGATAATTAGCAGTTTAAATATAACAGCTTGATTGTTTTGTTTTGTTTTGTTTTGTTTTGTTTTGTTTTGTTTTGTTTTAGTAGTATAATGGATATGGTTCTAAACCTGTAGGCACAAAGACCTAAGTTCAAATTTGGTCTTAGATACTTGTACAACCTTGATCAAATCTCTTTTCCTTTGGCTGCCTTATTTTCTTCATTAATAAAATGGGGATAATAATAGCACCTATATTCTTGGGTTGTTGTGAAGCTAAACAGATAATATTTATAAAATGCTTTGAACTTAAAGCCCTACATGAATGCTAGCTAATTATTATTGTTGTTATAATTATTATTAAGTTCAGCAGACTATTAATTGAATATAACTCAAATATTGAATAGGTAGTTTCATTGAAAGCATTTTCAGGACCACTCCAATAACAGACATGACAAGGATGATAATATATACTTTTTATATACATTTGGGAACTTGTTTTTGATTTCTTCTCTTCAGGTCTCTAGATTTGTAGAGCCTTTCCTTCCACCTATTTTGGAATTTATGAATATTTGGTATTGAAATATAACTTAAATGTGCCTAAATTTTTGTGAGTCAGTGCTGTGTTTGGGTGATTGTGCCTAACAGTTTTATTGGTGAAAATGTTCTAATTCCTATAAAGTTTATTTGCTAAATTTTCAAGGATATTTTAACTTTTGTTTTTGTGGGAGGAATTAATGATGTTTTGTGTTTTACTGAGAGCTGTTGTCAGAGAGGGGTAACTGGTCTGCTACTCCTGAACATTATTGAGGGATACCACCCTTCACAATCTGTCCAGAGCTTCTTTTTATTTTCCCTTTTGTTCCCATTCATACCTCATTCCTTTACTCTTTCTGATTTTTTCTCTGGACAACTCTGAATAGTATTTTCTGTGTTTGTTATTTGGTTTAGCAGCAAGTGAATTGGGCTGTCCTTTTAAGAGGACAAGCATTTTTCTGCAGATTTAAGTATAAGAGGCTTAGCCTAAGTGGAAATTGTAATCAGAGAATATTTTTGAATTTTTACTTAAGCTAAGTTGACTGTTTGGCTTGAGTAATATTATTATTGAGTAATATTACTTGTAGGATAATAATAAGCTCACTAGTTGTCTTCTAGACTTACAATTCTTCAACTTACAGATGCTTTCTTGAATTTCCTAATTATATTCTTTTAAACTTTGAAGTATTTTTTAAAAAATGCTTTATTAGTAAAGTTGGTTTTTTATTGGATTATATAAGGGAAAGGTACTCACAAAATTTTAGAACCCCAACCTGAGTGGCAGGATTAATCTATTTTTATGCTTAGCCTATAGTAGTATTTGTTGTATAGGAATTTGGCATATCTGTGTTTATCAACAATAGCAAGCCTCTGGTGTATAATTTTAATCATTTTATTATGTCTTTCCAAGTATTTGGTGGTTGCTAAATTTTTGCAATCTTCAAATGCACAGGTTCTTCTATTTCCTTGAAAATCTTCACTGATCCATCACTGTGCTCTTAAACAATGAGCTTTTCTGTAGTTTATAATAGCAATAATCTGATCCTGAATCACAATAATTAACTTCTCAGTTTTCCTGAAAGACATTTGACTCATATATTTGTTTGATGCTTCTTTTTTTAATCATGATTTTTTTTCTGAAATCAATATTAAGCCTGAGACAGTTTGCCATAACCAGTCAATGGCTTGCCTAGACTAACATATAATCATTAAAAAAAAATTATCACTGTCACTTCCCAATTATTCCTTCCTACAAACATCCCTCAATAAGTCTTCATTGTTTAAAAAAAATTCATTTAAGCAAAATAAATTAGCATATTGGCCATCAACCAACTAATTTCTGTATGACTGTTATACTTCTAAATAAAACATCCTTTAAGATACAGTTGTGTGTGTGTGTGTGTGTGTGTGTGTGTGTGTGTGTGTGTGTATGTGAATGTCACCATTTCAGGATTTTTAAACTATCTTTAGAAAAAGATATTAATAGTATGTGTGAATGTGAGTTTTCTGAATTTTCTACATACCTTTGTCTTTTCTTAAACTTAATTTTTCTCCAGTTATATGTAAAAAAAATTTTTTTTAACATTTATTCTTAAAACTTCAAATTCCAGATTCTTTCTCTTCCTCCCTATCTCTCCTCATTGAGGAGGCACATGTGAAGTCATGCAAAACATTTTCATAAAAGTCATGTTTTTGATTCTCTCAACACCCTGTATTTCAAAATTCCTATGCAGCTCTGATCTTTTCATTAGAGTTCTTAGAAGTCTTTTATTTTATTAAATATTTGATTTTTTTTTCCTTTGGAGGATTGATTATATAAGCCCATATCTTTTAGCTTTTGGAATGCTGTATCCTATTCTTTCTACTCCTTTATATTGCTGGATGTAATTCTGAATGGTATTTGAACTTTTTCATTCTTGCTGATTTAGTATTTTTGGTTTGACCTGGAAGCTGTGGAGTTTGCTAAGATATTCCTGAGAGCTTTCTTTTTGGGATTTCTTTTAGGTGATCCAGTGGATTTTTTTTTTTCATTCTGCTCTCTCAGATTAAGAAATCTGAATATCCTTAAAATCTTTTGACTTTGTTTTACTATTTCTTATTTTCTCATGAAGTAAATACCATCTATTTGGTCCATTTTATTTTTCAAGGAGTCAGTTGTTTGGGTAAAATTTTATATCTCTTGTGTAATTTTGGAATTTTTTTCTAAGTCTTTCCTCCATAGCTCTTATTTCTTTTCCAAATCTTTCCAACAGCATTCTCATTTATTATTATTGTTATTAGTAGCTAACATTTATATAGCATCCACTAAACACTTTATAAGTATTATTTCATTTTGTTTCCTTGGGAGGAAAGAGGCACTATTATTATCCTTATTTTACAGATAAAGAAACATTTTTAGTCTTTAAAAAAAATAAACTCCTTTTTTATTTCTCTTAGAGTAAGACTATATTTCCAAGCTTTGTTTTTCCTTGAGGCATTCTTGGTATTTTACAGTTATCCTCCTCTTCTATATTTGTGAACATACTTGGTACATGATAGTTCCTTATTACGGAAGTTTTTATATTTAATCTTTTAGCCAATCTTTCAGTTTTCCTTTCCACATTAGGACTTTGTCATGATTAGACTCTGTTTACTTCTTGAGAGAAAGACAGAGCCTAGTTTGGTTTTTTGGGATCCAACTGAAACTTTTTCCCTGTATGAAATATTCTGTTTTTCCAGCAGTTGCCACAGAGTCACAAATTTGCAGTGGCTACTAGAAGTCTGATCTTAAGTACAGGTAATTGCTACCTGTCTGGACTTTTAAGACTCTGTATCTCAGTTTGTTTCTGTTACACAATTGAAGAATTGCCCTTGGGTAGAGCTTCAGTAGACATTTGCTGTCTTTACTCCTTATCATTTAGTTGGTATGTTTTGTAGGTTCAGCTACAAGCTGTAGATGTACCCCTGGTCTGAACCTAGAACTGAGTCTGTGTCTCCATCTATCCACAAGGATAAGATAGAGGGAAATGAACAATTAATGCCCATACTTGAGAAAAACAAGTGGATGGACTCACCATAAAACAGAGGATAGCAGAATTTAACTGTATGTTGTTTGGCAAAAGCAAACTTGAAAAATATTCACAAAGAATTAAAATAAGAAGCAAAGTTTATTATGCTTCAGGTGAACATAATATGATACCTACATACCTTTTTATATGGAATCAGAACATTTCTTAAGGGAAAATTTGTATCACTGAACACTTCTGTCAACCAAAGAGAGAAAGAATAGATCAGGGAATTGGGCAAGAAACTAAAACAAAAACAGAAATGAGAAAAACAACAAATAAATTGAACTAAATGCCAAAGTGAAATGAGAATGGTTGTATCTTGACACTTACTTACTGAATGAATTTCTGGTCCCTGCCTGGAAACATCACATCATGAAGTATCCCAGTCATGCTACTTCATTTTTTGCTCATTCTCTGGTTTGCTCCTCCTTCATGCTGACTGCTTTTATCCTCCTGAGGCCATCCTCCCTTCTCCCTCATTTCCCTTCCCCTTTGCAGTTCCCTTTTATATTTGGAATATAAATTTTATTGCAACATAAACTCTTTTAGGGGAGAGATCATCTTGTTTATTTTAAATTTTGTTTTGTTTTTATATTTCCAACTCAACACAGTAAGCGATCAACAAATTTATCTACTGAATTGATAAAGAAAAGTCATAGTAGGTTTAAAAAAAAAACCTAGATAAACCATTATGTTAGTCTGATTTTTTTTAATGGCAAAAACAAATTGCCTGTATCAAAAATAAAAAAAACTTATTTTATGACAAATAAGGAAAGAATAAAGGAAATTATTAGAAACTTTTATACAATTTTATGCCAAAAACACAAATGGATGAATATTTTTAAAATATAAAATGTTAAGATTAATAGTAATAATAATACTACTAATACTGTTAATATTAACAACAGAGAATTTAACAGTCTCAGAAAAAGGAATTATATAAAAATGTAATGAAAATATCAAAGAAAAGTACCCCAAAACCAAGTTTTTTGAGTTGGATAAAACATGCAAAAAGTAAGTCAGTCCAATATATAAACTCTTTGCAAAAACAGAAAAAAGAAGACATTCCTTCTGTGATGCAAAAATATTTTTCATAGGCATAAACCTGAGAGGGTCCAAAACATAAGAAAACTGTAGACCAATCTCTCTAATTTAATATGATGGAAAAAAATCTATGCAAAATATTAGCAAAGACTATAAAGCAACATACCAAAAAGTTGATATTCTGTGTCTGTTAGATTTATACTCAGAATTTAAAGTTGGTTCAATATTAGGAAAATGGTGAATAAGAATATAAGTAATATGCTACATGTGACTGTAACATTATAATAATACTACAAAGTAACAAATTATATAAATAGATGAAAAAAAGCTTTTTCCAAAAATACAGTGGGCATTTCTATTAAATACACTAAAGAACATAGGAATAGTAACCATTCCCTAGTATGAGTACTGTCTCTAACCAAGGGCTGGCGTTATATGGAGAAAAGCTAGAAGTCTTTTGAATATGATGAGATAAATCAAAGATTTCTGTTATCAACAGTATTATTTGACACAGTGCTAAAAGTGCTATAATAGTAAGACAAAAAAGCAATTTGGAGAACAAACATTGATAGAGGAAAGATTGTCATTTTTCGCAAATGGCATAATGATCTACTTAGAAGGTCTCAGAAGAATCAACAAAAAAATTAAATGAAACAATAATGTAGGCAAACTAGTAAATATAAAGGAAACATAAAAATCATCAGTCTTCCTATGCATTATCAACAAAGCCATTATGAACATGTGGAAAGAGAATTACATTTACAATAAATAGAGATTATCGATAAAACTATTTCTAGTCATATGAAAAGGTGCTCCAAATCACTATTGATCAGAGAAATGCAAATTAAGACAACTCTGAGATACCACTACACACCTGTCAGATTGGCTAAGATGACAGGAAAAGATAATGACAAATGTTGGAGGGGATGTGGGAAAACTGGCACACTGATACATTGTTGGTGGAACTGTGAACGGATCCCAACCATTCTGGAGAGCAATTTGGAACTGTGCTCAAAGAGTTATCAAACTGTGCATACTCTGACCCAGCAGTGTTTCTATTGAGCCTATATCCCAAAGAGATCTTGAAGGAAAGGGACCCACATGTGCAAGAATGTTTGTGGCAGCCCTTTTTGTAATGGCTAGAAACTGGAAACTGAATGGATGCCCATCAATTGGAGAATGGCTGAATAAATTATGGTATATGAATGTCATGGAATATTATTGTTCTGTAAGAAATGACCAGCAGGATGATTTCAGAGAGGCCTGGAGAGACTTTCGTGAACTGATGGTGAGTGAAATGAGCAGAACCAGGAGATCATTATACATGGCAACAAGACTATATGATGATCAATTCTGAAGGATGTGGCTGTCTTAAACAATGAAATTTCAAACCAGTTCCAATTGTTCAGTGATGAAGAAAGCCATATACACCCAGAGAGGGATCTGAATGTAGACCACAGCATAGCATTTTCACACTTTCTATTGATGTTTGCTTGCATTATATTTCCCTTCTCAGATTTTTTTTCTTATAGATCTGATTTTTCTTGCACAGCAAGATAACTGTAAAAATATGTATACACATATTCCATTTATAAAGTATTTTAACATAATTAACATGTAGTAGACTTCCTGCCATCTAGGGGAGGGGTGGGGACTAAGGGGGAAAAATTTGTAACAGAAAGTTTTGCAAGGGTCAATGTTGAAAAATTACCCATACATATGTTTTGCAAATAAAAAGCTTAAAAAAATAAATAGAGATTATGTGAAATTTTTTGTAGTCCACATATCACTGCACACTTAGGAACTATAGCAATACAACTACAAAATATAAAAGCACTTAGCTAAAGATATAGATATTAATTGCTCATAGTTGAACTGTGCCAATATGATAAAAATAAAATATTCCTTAAATTAATTTACCTCCTCAGTGACATATCAATCAAACTACCAAAGAATTACTTTATTGAGCTAGAAAAAAAATATTAACAAGATTGATTTGGCAAAACTTAAAGTGAAGGATCTTGAGGGAAATTATGAAAAAAAAGGGGGGGTTTAGTAGCCTCAGATCTTAAATTATACTACAAAGCTGTAATTATCAAAGCAATTTGATACTGGTTACAAAATACAAGCATTTGCAATCATATAACTTGCAATCTGAGAATTTAAAAAAATCCTTGTTGCAAGGTCTCTGGAGAGTTCTGATATCTGAGATAAATCAGAGACCAATTTAAAAATATAAGACAAGAGACACTCTCCAAAAGGTAAATGTTTAAAGGATATGAACAGGTATTTTTGAAAAAAGAATTTTCAAGTTATCAACAATGACAAAATGTACCCAATCACTAATAACTAGAGAAAGATGAATTAGAACAACAACTCTGAGGTTCTATTTCATTCTCAATAAGACTGTCAAAGATAATAAAAAAAGGAAAATCAGTTGTTGGAAATGCTACAAGAAAACAGTATAATGATGAAGCCACCTTTGGTGGATCTAGCATAGTTCAGGCATTCTAGAAAGAAATTTGGAACTATCCTCCAAATATTACTACTTTTTTTTTAAACTAAAGTGCATATTCTCTAACTTGGTAATATTACTAGTAGGCCTGTACTCAAAGATAAAAGTATATATCTGTATATGTGAGCATATATCTGCTATGTATGGATGCATATACATGTACATATATATGTATTTTCTAAGAAAAGAGTCTATATCTATGAAACTATAGCAGCTTTGTTATTATAGCAAAGAAGGCCATTAAATTAATATCTAAAAAAATAATTAAGGGGTGAGAGAGGAATGTACTGGGAGAAAGTGAAAGGGCCTAAAGTGGAAATATGGAATGGCATAAAATTATCTGCCATAAAAGAGACTAAAAAAAGTTTTTACAGTGCAGGGGAGGAAGAGAAGGGAAGGGAGAATGAGTGAACCTTATTCTCATCAGAATTGGCTCAAAGAGGAAATAACATACACACTCAATATGGGTGTAGAAATCTATATTTCCCTACAGGAAAGTAGGAGGGGATGGGGATAAGAGTAGGGGGAAGAATGATAGAAGGAAAGACAGTGGGAAGGCGACAGATAGATTGGTTGGGAGTGGTCAGAAACAAAACACTTTTGAGGAAGAACAGGGTGAAGGGAGAGAGAGAATAGAATGAACAGGGGGAAATACATTTAGAGATAGTAATATGAAAAGGATTTTGAAGCAATTTTCTCTGATGAAGGCCTCGTTTCTCAAATGTATAGGAAACTGAGTCAAATTTATAAAAAATAAGAACCATTCCTCAACTGATAAATGATCAAAAGATAAGAAATTTTCAGGTTATCTAATCAAGTTATTTATAGCCATATTAAAAAAAATACTCTAACTTACTATTGATTGGAGAAATGCAAATTAAAACAATTCTGAAGTACTCCCTCAAACTTATTAGATTGGCTCATAAGCCAGAAAAGGAAAATGACAAATGTTGGAGATAATGTGGGGAAAATGAGACATTAATGCATTGTTGTGTAATTGTGAACTGATTCAACCATTCTGTAGAGCAGTTTGGAATTATACTATAAAATCATATATATATATATACATATATATATATATAATGTATAAAATTGACCTAACAATACCATTAGTAGGCATATATCCTAAAAGATATTTTAAAAAGGAAAAGGAATTATAGGTACAAAAATATTTATGGCAGCTCTTTTCTCAGGGCAAAGACTTGGAAATGGAATTCTCATCAGTTGGGAAACGGCTGAATAAATTGTGGTCTATGGTTATGATGGAATACTCTTGTTCTATAAGAAATGATGAGCTGGATGCTCAGAAAAACCTGGAAAGTCCTCCATGAACTTGTGCAAAGTGAAATGTATATAAAATAATAACAATGTTGTGGGATGGTCAGGCATGAATGACTTTGCTATTCTCAGCAATACAAATGATCCAAGACTTCTCTGAAAGACTTGTGATGACAACAAGATAAGTGTGGAAATATATATACATATATTAGACTTGGTAAGTATTTTAGTATAATTAACATGTAGTGGACTTCCTGCCATCTAGGAGAGGGGAGGGGACTGGGGGGGGGAAATTTGTAACGGAAAGCTTTGTAAGGATCAATGTTGAAGAAATACCTATACATGTGTTATACAAATAAAAAGCTTTTAAAAAAAAAAAAAGACGTGATGAAAAATGCTATCCATACCCAGAAAGAACAGATTATGTCTGAAAACAGACTGAAGCATACTTTAAAAAATTTCTATTTTTCTTGAGGGTTTTTTGTGAAATGGGGGAGACCTGATTTTTTTTTTTCACAGTAGAACTTTTATGGAAGTGTTTTGCATAACTTCACATGTGCCTTCTCAATGGGAGTAGGGGTAGGGAAGAAGGAAGGGAGAGAATCTGAAACTCAAAGTTTTAAAAACAAATATTAAAAATTTATTTTCTGTATAACTGGAGAAAATAAAATATTAAATAAAAAGTAAGGTCATCAAATGGGGAATAGCTGAACAAATTATAGTGTATGGTATAATACAGTATATACTGTATTATACCATACACTATAATTTGTACTATATAAATGTACTATATAGAGTATAGTACAAGAATAGAAATAAAGACTTGATATGTGATTTAATTGGTAGAAAGAGATCCTGGATTAAGAAACTTTCTTTACCAATGAAGATTGACACCTTCTCTGTAACATATAGTCTATTAAAGTTTAAATGACTCATCTAAGTGACTTACCTAAGATAGCACAGCCAACATGTGGCAAAGGTGAAATTTAAACTCAGATATTCCTGCTCCTGAGGCTAGCTGCCTAGTCACTCAACCATATTAAGTTTATTATTAATATTAATATACTTTATTAACATTGAATGAGGCAAAAGATGTATGTTCAAATATTTATATATCTTTGTCATAGATTATTTCCACAGTCAAGTCCCAATGAAATATGGATTCAGTATAGATTATGAATTTCTCTAGGTACTTATCTCTGCAGTTAGTACATTTATTGATTCAAGTTTGTAATACTATGTAAATGTGATCCATTACCACTCAAAAAAGTTTGTCTCTGTGACTGAGCAAGTCACTTAAGCACTTGACCTGGGCAACTCTTCAATGTTATAATTTGTAGGGTAGTCATTGATACATATTTTTATAAGGAATTTCCTCTTCAAAAATTTTCTAAATCAATTAAATCTTATAAGTACACTTTCCTCTTAAAATGGCCTAATGATATTATATGTCTGCAAATAATGGGACACTATAATATCCAAACAATCTAAATTGTAGGTCAATGCAATATTCTACTTGGGAGTAGGTTTTTTGACAAATTATTAATGAAAACTTACGTGCAAGATGTAGCATAAAACATATTGGTACTTATGATTGAAAAACAAGAGTGGCTAGTTGTGTAGCAAGAATTTAAGATAGTCTGAGTGTTTTATTGGCATCTAGGTAGTGTCAAAAGATCTAAAGGAAGTCTCTCAGTACTTTGAATGGATTTCCTAAAGCAGATTTATAGGATTTCCAGTCACAGAATGGGAAGGCATGGATGAGTTGTGATTCACTCTCCTAGAGTTAGTGAGAACATCAGGGAATATATAGACTTCATTAGACTGACCATTTCTCACACGCACGTACACATACACACATACTCACACACACACATGCGTGCATATACACACACCTGACCATTATACACATACATATATGTTAAATTTTAAACCAGAGCTACTCATGAGAATTACTCAATAAGAATTAAATGAATTGTTGAAAGGAATATTTGTATCAAATAAATTTGAGATCTTTTGAAGTATTGAAGTAGAATTCATATTTTTAAAAATTCAGGCTTTGATTTAATGGCAGCAACTCTCATGTAAATGGAAATAAATATTAAGATGTTTTCTGATATAGTAATTAAGTGTTTATTTTGATCTTTACCTTCAAAGAATAAGTATTATTATCCCTTTATAGATTATTGTGACTAATGCCAGTGAAAAGAATCAGCTGACAGAAGAGCCTAGGTCCTCAGCTTAGTATTCATCTCTTCATTCTTATCTCTAGTATATAGCTTGGAGCACCTTGTCTATAGTATGCAAATGTTTGTGGTTATAATTGTATCTAAAACATCCAGACAGACAAATGGTAAATTCATTTTGGCAGAGGGAGACTTTTACTTTGTAAGAAACAAAGAGCTAGGAAGTAGAATTTTTAACAAAAGGAATGCTAAATGTTGCTATCCTGGAAAAGTTATATCTGCCTATTGATAAGAGTTGTCCCAGTTAGAAGGTCACTTTAAGGTCAGAATTAGTTAAAGGTCAGATTAGAAATACTGTTGCTTTTAATAAAATAATAACAAAATTACTTCACAATGAAGATAATGTTGACCTTTTATGAACTGAGAGTTATGCTTTATGCAAAACATCATGTCTTTTCTCATGAATTAATAAGAAAATTATAAAGGAAACAATTTACTTGGGCTCTCTGATAAAGTGATTATGTTTCTGAACTATTGCTGAATCCAAAGTTTTGCGGGATTTTGAGAGCTTTATTTCCCAAAGCAAGGTGAAATGGCTACCTTTTTATAGTTTAAAGGATAAAGTTAGTTTAAGAAAATAAGTGATACCAAAAATTAGACTTAAAATATTCACTGTCTTCATTATGAGTCTAGAATTTGTGAAATAGAGATGTTATATTCTCTCCATATACTATCAGCATCCCAAAAATTATTTAAACAGAAGAGAACACAATTTACATATTTTAAAAGTTATATCTTAGTTTATTCTACCCTATGCAACAATTTATATTGTTACCCAACTTTTCCAGCTTCGTTGCCTCCTTCAGGTGACTATGTAAACACAAGAATGAAAAGAAAGCTAGTCTTTGAAATGTTCTTTTTCTTTTCCTTCACCATTTCTTTTTTTGTTGATTTTTAACCAGTCATTTATCAAATTAACAGTGTTCTTGTTTTATTTTGAATTTGATTTTTGTAAAGAAGGAGGCATTAATAGTTCAGTTCTATATAATATGATTTACTACATACCAGTTTTATTCCCTAAAAAGTAGCCATAAATGGAATACTCTTTTGGAATTTCACATGCAACAAGAAGAAGAAATCCATTGACTTCACTACCCAAGGTATTCCCTTAGGCACAAATAAATAGGAGGCATCAGTAGCCCTAATCTGGGATTTATTCTGGAGTTTCATGTTGGATATTTGGCACCACAGGAAATTACATCTTACAGTGATCTCAGAATGAATCATAATAGTCCTTACATCATAGCTTTTGAGAGTTTCTTCTAATATGGGTAACCTGTAGCTGTTACTTTCTCAAAAATTGAAATAGATTTTAAATGTCATCAATTCTAGTGATCCCTTAAGTGATATAGATTACATCCCATGGGGTACCTACCCATCTTGTGCAACTCTTGTTCTGAATATCAAGTACAACTTTGTCCACATTGTCCTTATGTTCACCACAGAGGGGGAACCTACTTGTTGTGCCAGAGGAATTTTTTACTTTCTCCTGATGTCTCAGCTGTAGTAGTAGAATACTTTGCATGTCTAGATGTCACCTCATTTTTGCCACATCTCCCCCTATTCTTTTCCCATTTTAAGATTTTTTGAGAACATCTTTATTTTTTTGATGTTTCTCTTTGGCTAAATGTTGCAACCTTCTTACATCTATATGCTTCTCCATTACCTTGTACATGACATTAATTTTTAATTCTTTAGAGGTTGTTTAATTATTTGCCTTATTGGCATACAGCAAAATTGCTAGATTGTTGATATTTTTAAAATGGATCTTTATTCTAGGAGAAACTTGTAGTCATTAAAAAAATTTTGTAATCTCCTTGAGACAAACCAGTTTTCTCTTCTCTTCAGCTTTGGGTTAAATCATTTCTGCATTTATATTGTTAGATATATACAGATGATGAGCAAACCCTGTAAATTATTTATTGAAATGTGTGTTGTCATCTAGGCAGTGTTTTTCTTTTGTGGGTTGTCAGTTCAAAAACATTTGCCTTATTATGGTTCTCTTTCAGAAGACCCCAAAGTGTTCTAAGGCTTGACACAGCAAAATATGTTCTAAAAATGAGTAATAGGAGAACCTCACTGTAGAGAATTTTTTTTCAACTAGAACTCTGTGCTAGGTGCTACATTACAGTGATCAACACCTTTGACAATCATGTACTTCCCCATTTATTGTTCACCTAATGTTTATGATCAAAGAGTAATTGGATAGCATTCTTCTGTTATGTCCTTCAAAAAATCATGAATGATTTTAAAGTATGGGTGGAAGATACTTTGTTATAAAAGAGTCTTTAAGAAGCATTTTGCTTTAATGAATCCCATACTTTTTCATAACAAAAAAATGGTAACCACAGTGGGCATCTTATTTTCTGTACATCTTTCAGTTGCAAAATAATAAAGATGGAGTCTATTTATTAATATTGATGACCAAAGCTTTCTTGTTTCCTAGTAATAATATTAATGGTGGTTCTCTTGATTTGGGTATAGATGACTTTTTTAAAATTTTTTAAATTTTGAACTTAAACATTAAATAAAAGCAGTTCTATCTACACAGAAGAGCACCAAATGAGAATTCTCTATGGCAACATGAGTCTCTATTTTATATCACTTGCTTCTTAAAGTATATGATAAATTCCGCATCTTACTTTCAAAACTTTCCTGCTTATCTGCTTTCTTCTTATCTCTCTGTACATATTTTTAAAAAATGTTTCAATGGCTTTTTTTCTTTATCTTTTTTTTTTTTTTGGCATCACTATTGTTGGCCTCCTCCTCCAATCTCCACTTAAAAACTTAAAAAAAGAAAGAAGAACCCCCTTGTAACAAGTTAGCATTGTGAGATAAAATAAATCCACACAGTAGCTATGTCCAGAAATGTATGTCCTTTTTTTTCACTTTGTGTCTGTCAGTTCTTTGTCAGGATGTGGAGAATGCTTCTATAATCCCTCTATAGATATGCTTTGTTACTGCATTGATTGTAGTCTATACGTCTTTCAAAGTTTCTTTTTCTTTACATTGTTATTGTCTATGTATGTTTTGTTCCATGGTTCTACTCATTTCACTGTGTCAGTTCATACTACCCAAAATACTCTAAAATCATCTTTTATCATTCCATTGAAGCTATTTTCTCCAAAGTATTAATGATCTTTTAGTTGTCAAATCCAATGGCCTTTTCTCAATCCTCATTTTCCTTGAGCTCTATATTCTGTGGCACTGTTGATCTCTTGATTCTCTCTTCTCCCTAGGTTTTTAGGTCAACACTTTTCTGGTTTTCCTTTTACCTTTTGGATCCTCTTCCAGATCATACTCTTTAATCACATGTGCCTTTTTGGGGTCTGTCGCAGGTCGGGCCATCTTCTTGGTCTGTACTGCTTCTCCTGGTGATCTCGCCACCTTTCATGGATTTATTTACCATCTCTGTGCTGATGATTCTGAGATGTACCTATTTTGCTCCAGATTGTCTGCTGACCTCCAATCTTGCATTTCCAGCTTTCTTTCAGACATTTCAAATTAGATGTCCAATTGACATCTTAAACTCAATATATCTAAAGCAGAATTTATTGCCTTTCCCCCTAAGTCTTTCCTTCTTTCCTCCCTTCCCTGTTACTTTATTTTGCTGAGGCAATTGGGGTTAAATGACTTATCCAGGGTCACACAGCTAGGAAGTATTAAGTGTCTGAGGCCAAATTTAAACTCAGGTTCTCCTGATTTCAGGGCTGGTGCTCTATCCACTATGCTACCTAGCTGCCCCCTTCCCTGTTACTTTAAAGGGTAATACCATCCTTTCAGTCCCTCAGGCTTACAGCCCAGGAGTCATCCTAGATTCCTTAGTATCTCATACCTTGAGATCAGTAGGTGGTAGCAGTGGATAGAGTTCTGGACCTGAAAGCAGGAGTTCTTATTGATTGTGTGACCCTGGGTGAGTCACTTAACTTTGTTTCTTTAATTCTTCATTTATAAAACAAGCTAGATAAAAAAGTGGCTGACTACTCTTGTCTTTGACAAGATGACTCCAAATGGGATCATAAAGAATTGGACCCGACTGAAATGACTGCACAACATAGTTATTGTTGTTATATGCATCTGTTTGTGCTTATTTATGCGTTCTGTTTTTTAAAGTCTATATCAGATGAGAGTGAGGTTCATCTGGAAGATACTCTTTCCCCTATCTCTTCTTTCATGTTTGTATACTCTTCATGTACCCTAATTATAAGAAATATCAAATTCTATCCCTGTCCTCTTTTCTATAGTTGTGTGTTCCTTTTACCATTCCTTCCTTTTTCCTTCTTAAAACCCTTTCAGCAGAACTATTTCACTCCTATGATCTCTGTTTTTCTTATTTAAATCCCTCAAATACTTTTTTAAGTCATTAAGGTTCCAAAAGGACATCTATTTCATTTTTCTCTTACAATAATTAGTACCTTCATCATCATACAACTTTTTTCTAATTGTTCAAATAAACTTATCTTTCTGTATTTTAAAATTTTTCTTCTGGTTGTATTTCAAACTTCTGTTTTGTGTTTTTCATTAGGAATGTTTAAGAGTTCTCTTCCTTTAAAAATTTGTTCCTTCAGGCTGCTAGGTGGCGCAGTGGATAGAGTGCCAGCCCTGAAGTCAGGAGGACCTGAGTTCAAATATAACCTCAGGCACTTAACATTCCCTAGCTGTGTGACCCTGGGCAAGTCACTTAACCTCAATTGCCTCAGCAAAAAGCATTTTTTGGTTGTAAGTCCATGTCTTTTGCTTTTTGGAATATTACATTTCAGAATTTCTCTTTGTTTATAGTAGAATCTGCCAGGTCTTGTGAGATGCTTTTTGTGACTTCTTACTACTTGAACTGCTCCTTTCTAGAGGAATACTATATACAGATAGATCAACCTGGATCATTTTGGTTCCTATGTCCATGTCTCTAGATCTCTGGATCTCTGAGATTTCAGGACACTGAATCTTCAGGGCCTTCTATGGAACTCAGAACATAGCTGCCTATTGTATAGCTCAAGCTGTATAAATAGCCAATAGGAATCTCAAATTCAACATATCTGAACCAACCCTCTCCTTTAATGAAATTTCCTACTTTCCATAATACAGCCATGCTCCTAGCTACAACTTTAGTATTATCCTCAGTGTCTCATAGTTATTCATGCCATATGTCCAATTTAGTTCCAACTGTCATCATTTCTACCTTCACATCTCTTGTATATTTTCCCTTCTCTCCATTCATGCAACTGTCACCATCGTATAGGCACTTATCACCTCATGCCTGGACTATTAAATAGCATTCTACTCAGCCTGCCAGCTTCAAGTCTCTTTGACCTCTACTTAATCTTTCACTTAATTGCCAAAGTGATTTTCCTAAAGCATGGTATCATCTTGTCAACCCCACTCAATAAAGTCCAATAGAAAGCTATTACCTCCAAGATGAAATAAATAAACTATTATGCTTTACTTTTATAGACCTTTATAACCTGGCTTCTTCCTACTTTTCTAGTCTTCTTACAATTTACGCATCCTTTTTTATACTCTACAGTACACCAACACTGTGTTTTTTCTCAATGTAGCGTCCCTTCTTTTAACTTTGTGTCCTTTCCCTAGCTGTCTTCCATTCCCAGAATACTTTCCCTCAGAGGCTCCCTTCCATCTCCTGTCTTCCTAGGCTTGTTTCAATTTTTTTTTTTTTTGCAAGATGCTATTTCTGGCATTTCTCTCTTCCCCTTCATCTCTAATATTGCTAGTTGCTTCTCTTTAAGATTACCTTTCATTTTCTTTACGTGTATCTCTATGTCTATCAAAACAACACAGATACAAAGAAAAGTGACAGAAAAAAAGGCAAAGTGACTTCAACATTTAATGAAGGAAATAACATGCAAACAGCTATCTACACACACACACACACACCCCACATGCACACACGCGCATCTGTGTCCACATGTCTTATTGAATGACTCTCCGTTACTTTGTTATTCACAAAGATACTGGAGTAGTAATTTATCATTAGATTTCTTGATCATTACTTGATCTCATGTGAACTTCAGGGTGTTTTTTTAAGTATGTATGTAGGAGCTGAGTATGGCTATTTACAGCTCTTTTTCATGGAGGTTTATAGATAATTCTCAAAGATTTTTCATAGGGGTGCATTGCCTTCTTTAAGTTTCTTTCTTCGTAACACACAATGCAGCAACCTAGATACATAATTAAATAGCTTACTTTAAAATATAATCCTTTTTGCTATTATTTTTACCCCTTCATTTAATTTTTGTAAAAAATGTTTTTCAGAGTGTCAATTTTTACATTCATAGAATTTGCTTACAGAGAAAAATAGATAAATATCAAGTTGGGAGAAGCAATATTAATATATTCTGAAATTTATTTTTACTGCTGTTTTTTAGGCTGATCCAGAATATGGTCAGGGGATGAACCCTGTTAGCTGTCTGGCTCAAATTCAGCAGGCCAGAAAGGAAAAGGAACCAGACTATGCCCTTCTTTCAGACAGAGGAAAGTCTCGCCGGCGAGAGTTTTTGATGCAGGTATCACTAACTATTTTACTATGGGAAATTCCTTTAATATTGTAGGAATATGGAATACCTCAGGTTTGAGTAAAAATGTAAAATAGAGGTCAAACAGGAATGAATGGTCAAATGAATACAATTAGGCCCACAACATGATCTTGGCTTCTTTCCCTGTCTGTTTCTCATGCTTGGTATGGTAAAGTATCAAGGACATTTATAATAGACAGTGTGAGGAGTTCAAGGCCATGTGGGATTCACACAGGTTATTTATGACACAATTTATCATCTTGAACATTTTTATGTTGCAATTTGCAGCTGGGGTATTTGACTTTCTGGGGATTGGAGACATGGTAGCTTTCTTCAAATATTTGAAGGGCTGTCCCATGGAAGAGAGATGGGACATGTTCTGTGGGTCCTCAGAGAGCTGAACTGGGACAAATTATAGACATGTCAATTTAGGCTTGATCTGTAAAAAAATTTTAAGAATTAGAGCTATCTAAAAGTATAATGGGCGACTTCAGGAGGTAGTGGTCTCATAGCTCCTTTACAGGCTAAAAGGCTGGATTTTTGTTCATACTCAGGATCAACTAGATGGCCTCTGAGGTCTATGCAATCTTTGTGAATCCATTATTCTGAGAAATAAAAGTGGCAAATAGTGGTTTTATCAGACACAAGAGAATCTGGAGCAAATATTTTGGAAGGAATTAGGAGGGAGAACTATTTATCTGCTACAGAACCTATAGGGGTTCAGTCTTTTAGAGGATATTGAGAGATCTTTTGTCTAGTCCAAGTCTTAGATGCTAGAAACATTGCTAAATGCTGGATGTACAAAAATAAATGTGATGTAGACTTTGCTTTTAAGTAACTTATAGTCTCTTCTAGGAAGGTAGAAATTTAGTCAGGATGAATCCTGTTGTAGTCAATAAATAATCTATGCTAAGATAGCCAAGCTATCTAACTTTTGTGTAAATTTTAAATATTCCACAGCTTTGGCTGAGGTAATTTGAATATGTTCTCAACTTTGCCTCTAGCAGTTAATGAGGCATCCAATAAAATAAAAGTTAAACTAATTCCATTATGTTTGTACTTAAAAATACTGTAACATACTATATTCAGTAATTTGAGGGATCTGAGCTCTCAATGCATTTTCCAATCAGATATATTTGGGTAGGGTTGTAGTAGGAAACAATATTAAATTACATAAAGAAGGATCAGGTTGTTTGTGATGATATACCAAAATAATAACCATTTATTAAGCACTTATTTTGTTAAGAAGTTACAGAGATAATTACAGAATTATTTTGACTCATGCAAATGGTTTCTTTAAAATGTATAAAATAAATCTTTTGCCATTAGAACTTACTTTAGGCTATTCAAAATGTTTCATAGTATTTTTAATTTACTTAATAGTTGTATTTGTTACTACTTTGTCTTTTAAACAATCTATATTTTCTTCTCTAGAAAGAATATTATCTTGATATCTTAGCAGCATATTTATTTAAGATGGATAGTTTGAAATTTAGAGGAATTTAATTTGTATTAAAAGTAAAGCACATAACAATTCTGATATTTATTGTAAAAACTCAATTTATAGATGATGTGGTAAGGTGGTACCTAAAATGGAAGGGTCGAAACAAGAGTTCAGTTGAATGGAAGATTCACAGTCAGAGGTCAAAGAGATGCTTACAGTTGTCTCAAAATTAGTTGTTCATTATTTTAGTTTTTACTTACTCTGTATTTGGAGTCCTCATAAGAAACACATTTTCACTTTCATTTGTATTCTCAAATGTGGAAAAAGAATAAGGAATGTCATGTGTGAAGACTGCTCTAAGGGCAATTAGTTAAGCCTTTTTGATTTGTTTATTTAAAACTTTTTAGTTAACAAATCAAATACAATTAGATTTTGTCATAAGATCCCTAGAACTTCATATTTGATTTCCAGAAACAATTCTAAAAGAGATTTTGGCCCACTAAAATAATGTTGTCCCTTCAGATGTTGAAATGTATAGATAATTTCTTTTAGTCTCATTGCCAGATAAAATTTTGCATTAGCATATGTGGAGCCTGTCCTTTTGAGAAAATATTTTCTGTCTTACCATCTTATAATTAGATTTATATTTTTAAAATTTTGTATTGATAGAGAGTAGCAATATATCATAAGTGGAAAGAGAAAAATTGACTATAATTACATTCTGGTTTATACTTTTTCTTACTTTTTTGAAAATTACATGAACCAATCTGTAATTTTTTTTGTATTTATATTTTGGAAATGGTAGTTTCATTATTGATCAGGTTGCCATTTACAAAGAACAGTGCTGTTGTAGCATTTTCACTTTGTTGATTATTCATGAAATCTTTTTTACCATCTTCACTTTGACTTTCTTAGATTTGAAGATTTCCTGAAATCTTCAATTTGAACTTCAAAGGTTTAGAAAAATCTTATTTAAAATTTTGACATGTATTAGAAATATAAAACTTCTTTAACCTTATACAAAATAAAACAAGCCTCTGTCTAGGGAGTATATTGAGTACACTCTTGAAAAAGAAACTTGGAATTTTTCTTAAACAGGTTTCTTTTTTATGGGTATTCATAAACACTCTAGTTAAGCAAGGACATTTGGCTATGCTTTTAAATGTTTTCACACTGAATTCATATTGCTTCTCTTCCCTCCCACCCCCCAGAAATCCCATTGGATTCATTATAGCATTCAGCAACCTTATCAAAGTAAAAGGCTTTTTGTATAAACTATTTAAGCAATGTTTTCATTTATTTTAATTGAATGTGGAAGTAAAGTATCTAGAGATAATTTACTCATTTTTATCTGTCACAGAAAGGGTAAATTTGAATGTAATGAAATGGATCCAATTACTTGTATTGGCCATTAGATAAACATAAGGAAATCTCTGATGACATTGGCTGAGTGGTCTATTCCCAAAGCTAATTTTAGAAAGATTTTTAAAAAATGTTAATCTTTGATAGAAAACATAATGAGGTCCAAAACATGGTTTCATAGATTTTAGAAAATATTAGGATTTTAATTTATTATGTATCAATAAGACAATTTTCCCCTTTCAGTTTTCTTTATATAATAGTTAATTCTGTGACATTTATTACTTGATCAAGTACTAAATTACTTAACTGATAAGTGAGATTTTAGGACTTTTACATATTCCTTAATTTATGTGGATTTATTAACTAAAATAACCTGTGAAGTTTAAAAAACCTTTCCATATTTATATTAAATTTTCCAAAGTAGCAAAATAATTGAAGCTTGTTTCAAAATAAATTACCAGTTAACTAGTTAAATAAAAACTATTGTGAAAACAATGAATTTATGAGTTTTATCAAAAGATTTTAACTTTTTAAAATTTACATATATACAATATTTATTTCATTTCCATTATTAAATAATGAATTAGTTCTTGATAGTAAATCAATTAACTTTTAGTGTATGTTAGGCTTTTTTTGGTTAGTTTACTCTTTTTTAGGTTAGTATTGAGGTAGTGTGATATAGTGGTTAAAGATCTGGCCTTGGAGTCAGGGCCATTTGGGTTCAAGTCTTGCTGCTGAGATATAGAAGCTGTGTGACCTGGGCAAATTGCTTAATCTCACAACGTCTCAGACAATTTACTAAAACTCTTATTTGTGGCTCACTTGCTAGTTTTCCTTTATGGAGGGCATTTTCTACTGTTATGAAATCAAAGTCTGCATCCTTCACCAACCTTACTCTCTACCCTTCCCTTCAATAAATTAATAAATATATGTCTATATTGTAGTCTTGACTTAAAAGGACTAATATTGCATCTTCAAAATTGCTTAACTTTACGATGTGGAAACTTAGTGATTTATGTTACAATTTTGAAATTTTTATTTACTGACAAAGATCAATATATTATTACTTTGTACAAATGCAGTATGCATATAAATCCATGAAATATATAGAAACCCCCCAAAATTTATTTTTGGTAAAAATTATAGTAATTCATTTGAGGAACTGTATAGTAAGATAAACTTTGAAATGTACCTTAAACACTTTCTGAATTGCATACACTGACCTAGGAATTAGGAAAAGTGGGTCTTCTAGGCTCAACTCTGCCATTCATTTAGTAGCATGATTTTAGGTCAGTTTTTAAGTCTTATTTTACTCATCTGAAAAATATGAGTATTTAGGTTAGATGATCCTCCTAAGTTCTATCCATCTCTAAGCTAAAATTTTGTGAATTTTAGGGATTTTAAAATTTGAATGTAGTTCTAATGGAATCATTTCAGAGCTTATTTTTGGGGGATGTCAAAAAATTATGTTTGTTTGATGGTTGCTCTTAATTATTTCTTTTCACTTTACCAGGTTAAGGTTGGCAGTGTGGTTGCTACTGGAATAGGCCTTAGTAAGAAAATAGCTAAAAGAAACGCAGCAGAGGCAATGTTGTTACATCTTGGATATAAAACCTCCACTCCTGCTCAGGAACAGCTTGAAAAGGTGGGAGTTATATATAAATATCCGCATTGCATTCTATGTTGTAGATTACCAAAGGTGTTGGGAAAAAAAAGAAGGCAAGTATATTTTTATTATGTATTATTATTTAAATAAGTTACTGGTATAAACAGAAATCTAATACATTATGGAGATTTGTTAAAACTGAAAACAATTATTATTTCCCATTCATTTAAGAGAAGCATTTTACAGTAAATTTCTCCTTGTTTGATGAATTATGAGATGGAAAACTTGATCCTTTAATACTTTGATGAGTATATGAATTTATTGACATAGGTACTACCTAGGTTGAAATTTCAGTACTTTTCCATTTTGTAAAAGGACTTTTGTCTACATTTTTGTATAAATCTAACCTAGAAAGTCATTTGAAAATTAAAATTCATTTTAATTTTTGTATTACACAATGCTGGTTTCCTTTTTAAATGGAATTCATTTGTTGTTTTTATTGTGTAAACCCAGTCTTAGACTATTAAGTTTTTCTCACATGTCCACAGATTTGTCCCAGTGTTTTTAGCCTGAATTCTGGAACCCAGCTGAAAACTTTTGAAATAAAAAAATTTAGATTATCCCTTTAGGGCATGCATATATTGATTGACACTCTATAAAGTAATTTTTCTATTTATTTTAAACTTGAAGGTAAACTAAAAGGGTGGTGGTGTTTTTTCTTCCAAGAATCTTGTTCATGGTTCCCTATTTCTTCTATAGCACTTAATGACATCACTAACACCTCCCTCTGTTGTAAGAAAAAAACAGAACCCTGAACTCAGGTCTTGCCATGAAAAAAAACAAGATACAACTAATTACATACATACATACTAAATACAACTAATTTCATGTAATCTTAAAATTTGTTCATTATTATTGTTGCTATCTGCTCAGGTAAATGCTTTTTTATCAAATATTTTAGATGACTAAAAATTTCATATTGCTTTTAATTGAGCTTAATCATCAAAAGTAAAAGTTTTAATGTTTGGGTAATTTTACCATTTAAGAATCCTGTTTCAGTTTTTAGGTACTAAAGGTACAGATGCTTGAGTTTTAGAGAGTAAAGGAAGAAGTAAAATCACTTTTTAAAGACTTGGTTCTTCTTTATTTTTTAAGGTATTAAAAATTTTTAGAAAATTAATTTTAGTTCCCAAAGAATTGCCTGAATACCATCCCTAGAGACTTCTGTTTTCCTTACCAGTCTGCTGAGGATTTCCTTTCTTTTAAATATATTTGTAATATGAAACCTAACATGTGGTAAGATTTTTGTGGCTCTTACATTGTATATGTGTTATTTTAACTTTGCACATTTATATTGACTTAAAATTGTGATTTTAAAATATAAAAGTCAAAATAAGCCCCTTCAAAAAACACCTGTGACTTAAAAAAAATCACCCAAAATAAACATATTCTTCTGCCAAATATCCTAAGTTTCAGTTTTATTTTCTTGCTTTTGAGGAAAATTGAATAATATAAGTATATATGGTAAAATGAGATTAAAAAAAACTTTATACTAAATACTACTTTAGTGTTATCTCTCTTTTTTAAAAAGGCAGTATCGTGTGGTAGAACAACACTGTTCTTGGAGTCACAAAACCTGGAGTTGAGTCCATTTTCCACGTCTTACTAGCCATGTGATTTTGGTAAAGACACTTAAATTCATTGAGTCTCAGCTTTTGCACATGTAAAATGGTGATAGTATTAGGTGCAGCTTCAGGCCAACTAGATGGTTGCAAAGATCAATATAATTCAGTTTAATAAGCATACACTAAGCACATACTCTGTATAAGGCACTGTGTTAGCTACCAGATCTACAAAACTAAAATAATATTTGATTTCAAAAAGCTTATATTCTACTGTGGAGTGGAGAAGAGAGATGCACAATATATACACAGATAAATAAATATAAACTAGTTTAAAGAGAGTGAATACACTAATGTAGTAGGGGTCAGGGAAGGCTTGATGGTGGCTGAAATGAACATTGAAGAAAGATAAGAATTTTAAAAAGCAGACATGAGAAATGAACATGTTTTAGGCTTCAGGGGTAACTGGTACAAATATGTGGAGGTGGAAGATGAAATGTTAAGGATGTATAAGTACAAGGGAACAGCTAGCAGACAGCCTTGGCTAGAACAGAGTGTGTGAAGGGTGTGATCTGAAATAAGATCCAAAAATTTGTTTGAGTCTGGTTGTGGAGGACATGAAAAACCAGCCTGAGGGGTTTATATATCGTCCTACAGGCAATAAGGAGTTACAGAAGGAATTTGAGCAGGGAAGTGACATGATCCCTGCAATCCTTGGCCATCTTTTCCAGTGCTGGTTGCATCTTCTCTCATGCCCCCTGACACATGAGTCCTGGAGGGTGAGTTAGCATACTCCTTACTCCTGTTTCTGTTCCTAAATTATCCCTTTCCTACCATCACTCAGCAGTTAATCATATTCATATATTCCCGAATCTAGATCTCTTTCCTTTCTCAAGAAGTTCACCCAAATGCCTTCTCTTATACTAGGGTATTTTCAAAATACACCCTTATGTATCCTCAGATTTCCTAGCCTCCAAATTCCATGTTATTCTAAGCTTACGTGATTTACCTCAGCCAACCATATACAAGGACAGATACCCCCATGATTTTTCTGTTACACATATATATTCCACTGCCATGATAAGAATCTGAATCCACTTGTATGACCTTAATATTCTATCATTTCATCTCTCCCTACCTCTCATTTCTCCTAAACCCATCTATTCTTTTTCTTCACCATGACTTCTAGACCCTCTAGTCCTCAGTATTCTCCCATGCTATCACTCCTGCCCTAGCTTCACTTTTCTCCTTTATCTTTATCCTATAGTTTACAATTCAATATCACACCATCTTCTACTCTTAAATTCCTGGCCGATTGTGATTTGCCAAATGCAGCCTATGTTACCCTTACAATCTTCCTTCTTTGCTCCTGTTTACTTGCTTCTCAGCTGTGATCTAGAAAGTCACACCATGTTTCTAATATCAATAAGGGCTTTCACTGAATTAGGACAATCCTTTTTACTGTTCTCTAATTTTTTTTATTTTTTAGTTTTTTTTAATAAACAAAAATCTGCTTTCTCTTCCTCAAACCTCAACTTTCCTCTTTCCATTTGATAATAAAAGAAAACCAAAATTCCTGTCCCAAACAAATTTCCTCACTAGTCATATACAAAAAAAGAGAAAAAAAAAATGTTCTTCACTGAGTCTGCCTCTTTATCAGTAGCATAGTGGCATATTTCATTATTAGCTCCTTTTTTTTTCTTTCAATAGTATTTTATTTTTCCAAAAACATAGTTTTCAATATTAATTTCTGCAAGATTGTTTAGTTCAAATTTTTTCTCCCTCCTTGCTCTCCCCACTCTCCAAGACAGTAAGCAATATGATATAAGTTAAACATATTCAATCCTTCAAAACGTATTTCAATATTGCGATATTGTACGAGAAAAATTAGACCAAAAGTGGAAAAGCCATGAGAGAAAAAGAAAACAAACAAAATAAGGTGAAAATATTGTTTCGATACACATTCTTTCTCCATAGTTCTCTCTCTGGATGTGGATGGCATTTTCCATCCCAAATCTATTGGAGTTGTCTTGGATCACTGCATTGCTGAGAAAAGCTAAGTTTGTCATAATTGATCATCGCCTAATCTTGCTGTTATCATGTATAATATTCTCCTGGGTTTGCTCACCTCATTCAGCATCAATTCATGTAAGTCTTTCCAGGCTTTTCTGAAATCAACCTGCTCATCATTTCTTATAGGAAAATAATATTCCATTATATTTATATATTATAACTTATTCAGTCATTCCTCAATTGATGGTTATCCACTTAATTTCTAATTCCTTGCCACCACAAAAAGAACTGTTACAGTTTTTGCACATGTGGCCTTTTCCCCTTTTAAGATATTTTTGAGATACCAGCCTAGTAGTGACACTATTGGATCAAAGGATATGCACAGTTTTATAGCTCTTTGGGCATAGTTCCAAATTGCTTTCTAGAATGTTTCATTCTATCAGAAACATATTAATGTTCCAGTTTTCCCACATACCCTCCAATATTTATCATCTTTTCCTGTCATCTTAGCCAGTCAGTTTGCTTGTCTACATTATATTGTTGTCATTATATAAGTTGCTTTCCTGGTTTTATTTGTTTATTCTGCATCAGTTCATATAAGTTTTCCCACATTTCTCTGAATTCATCCTCATCCCCATTTCTTACATTATTTCATCAAACTTATGTAGCATAACTAATTTAGCCACCCCTCACAGCATAGGTGAAATATCTAATTCTCATTATTTGCCACCTCAAAAAATCTATAAATATCTTTGTATAGCCTTAAGAATTTATATTGCTTAAGACTTTTCTTTCCCTTAATCTATTCTTCCTTTCATTTCTCCTTCTTTATTTTCCCCTTTTCTTTTCTATTTCCCTGTTGAATGAAATTTATTTCTGTATCCAGTTCTCTGTGTGGGCAGTCTTCTCTTTTGACTAAAAGTTCAAGTGTTAACTTTCTTTCCCTCTTATCCCTAGCCTTTTTGTATAGATGTCTATTTGTGTGAGATAATTTCCCTTTCCTTATCCTTTCCCCACTAGTGTATTCCCTTTCCTCTTTCTTTTCTTAAGATCTTTAAAACACTAAGGAGCTACTTTCTGGTCTTGTCTAATAAAACTCCTATGACCCAGATGATAATTACATTCAGAATTTTTATTTTTTAGTTCCTTAGAATCATTTATTCATATTTACCTTTTTTGTTTCTTAAAGTACTGTTTGAATTTTATAGCTTCTATTCTGGTTCGTCTTTTCCTCAGGAATTCTTGGAAATCTTTTGTTTCTTTAAAGATCTTTTTCCCCTCTAAAGCATTACTCTCAATTTTACTGAGTAAATCTGTAAGCATATCTTTTGAATTCTGGAACAGCACATTCCAAACTTTTTATATTTGTGACTTCTAAGTCATTATGCTTTTGACTGTGACTTCTATATATGAATTCTTTCTTCCTGGCATCTTGCAATATTTTTCTCTTATTTGAAAGCTCTGGATTTTGACTCCAATATTCCTGGCAGTATTTTTGGAATTTGTTTCAGGAGGTTACCTGTGTATTCTGTTTTCACTTTGCCCCCTATGCCTAAGAGATAGAGACAGTTCTCTTTAAAGAGTTTTGAAATATGATATGTAAGTTCCTTTCAGGCAATTCAATAATTCTTAAATTTTTTCTCATTAATCTGTTTTCTAGATCAATTGTTTTTGCTATGATACTTTATATTATCTTCTTTTTTTCAGTCTTTTGACTTTGTTTTAATATTTTTTGTTGTCTCATGGAGTAATATTGGCTTCTAATCGCTACATTCCCATTTTCAGGGTATTTGTTGCTTGGGCAAAGTTTTGAACATCTTGTTCCAAATTGTTAATTCTTTCTAATCCTTTCTTCCATAGCTCTTGTCTCTTTTCCTCTAGTGTTCTCATTTCGTTGATTCAAAAACATTTTAAACTTAAAAAACAAAACAAAATTCATGCTTCATCTATTCTAGGCATTTTAGTTAAATTTTTTGCCTAAGGCATATTTTCTCTGGGAGTTTGCTTGTAGATGCTTTGTAGTTGTTCTTTTCTGGGTTTGGATCTTGAGGGTCTCAGTAACTGTAATTGTCTTTTGTGGAACTCTTTTTTTTTTTTATTTGCTAGGGTTTCTAACCTCCTTCTTGACTAAATACTTGATGTTAGGGCTGAGTTCTGCACTTCAGGAGGGAAAGTCTGGGCTGACTCTGGTGCTGTTTTCTTAAGCTTTTGAGTGTTGTATTTTCAGGTTCAGTGCAGGTTCTCAGGCACAAAGTGGCCTGATCCAGGACAAAGTCCCTTCACTGCCCCACTTGCTGAACTTTTTAAGTTCCTGATCTGGCTTTGAGTTTGAACAGTAATAAATAGATGCTTCAGGACTCAGTTTTTCTCAGCCAGCTGGGAATCTCTGCTGCTTTAGGCTGACAGAACTGTAGGCTTCCCTTTCATCTGACTTCTCCTCTCTAGATTTTAGGTGAGGCTAGAGGCTGGAATTGAGACTCCCTATTTTTAATCTGAACCTCATTCTAGATGCTTGCATCTGAACCAACTTCTCTTTCTCTACATAACCTTGGACCTGCAACAAGTTTATATTCTGGAATGCCACTTTTGTTTGCATGGTTTTGTGTGGTTCAAATGGGAGGTGAGTGACCACCATATAATAAAATAGCCAGAGATATCTCTAGGAGAAAAACTCAGGTTTATTGTACATTCTCACAAGAAGCTGGTCTCACTCCAGTCAAATAAGCAAAGGGAAGAGGCCCTTTAGAGAGGCAGAACAGCAAATTATATAGTCCCTAATGCAGAAGATCCCTCCCACCAGTGACCCTTATCCTCATTGGTCAAAGGAATGTGGTCTTATATTTTAAACACAGACACAGCCTCCCTTCCTGTTGATTTTTTTTTATTTTTTAATTCATTGGATGGATTGAAAAGGAAGTAACCATTGACCAGTGATTAGCTACTTTGTCTGCTTCCTATAGGTCACATGACTTTCTGAAGCTTAGACTCAGGGTCTGACCTTTTCTGCCCTACAATTCTCTGAAAATAGGGATAACGTGACTTCCTGAAACTTGGCCTAAGGTCCCACAGCCTCTGAGAAATCTTCACCTGGTCCCATTCAGTCCCTCCATATTCTGTCCCCAAAACTTGGGAAGGAGTTATAGGACCGCGAGTGTCACTTGTTCATATTCCCAATGCAAAGAAATTGGGTCCATTGAGGAGAGGAGATACCTTCTTGCTCTGGTGAACAGTTTTTCCATGGAGATAGCTGGTCCTGGTCACACTTTAACTCCTTTGTGCACATGTCTCCCCATGAAAATATGGACTGGAAAATTTCTTGGATTTCCCATCAAGATTTGGTCTAGTACATTTTCTAGATCTGTATGGAGAAGTTGGAGTATCTGTATTTGTGTGTGTAGTAAGGGGGGGGGGGGAGAGTAGCTTGTTGTGTTACTTCTTGTTGCTTAATCTTGTCTCTACCTTTCTTGAATGATTTTATATCATAACCTCCCACAACTTCCTCTCAATAAAAGACTTTAATTCATACTTTACTGAAAAAAAAGAAGCCATTTGTAATAAGTTCTTTTCTATTCTACATCTGAAAAATCTGTTTTCTCCTCCTTTTTCTAGTCTCTGATGAAGAGTTGACCCTTTTCCTTGTGAAGGCCAAAAGAAACACTCACACCTTTGTTCCTATTTCCTTCTGTATTCTTTGGAAGATTGCCTTTCCATCTATCCCACTATCTCTTTAAATTATAGTGTTTCTCATAGATTCTTACTTTCCTTCTCCTTTCTCTAATTTTCATTTATCCTTAAAACAAACAAACAAAACCTTTAATGTATATCTTTCTTTTCAATTAACATCCCTCAAAAACATTCTGTACTCCTTGCCTCTTCTCTCTACTTGTTCACTTCACAAAATCTAGCTTAACTGAAACCATTGTTTCCAAAATTACCAATGATCTAATCATCAAATCTTACAGCCTTTTCCTTAGCGCTCATTCTTTTTGACTTCACTGTATCATTTTGATCAATTGGCCAATCAGTGGGCCTACTAAGTAGGCCTTGTACTAATTAATTGATTACCAAGGCAAAAAGTAGCCCTTGTTCTTAAAGAGCATTCTTTCCTGAGGGGACACCACATGTATACAATACACACACACACACACACACACAAATATACATTTATATATGTATACATATACACAAATAAATTTATAACATAAATATATAAACATATAAATATGTATAAATGTGTATGTGTATTGACTACCCTTGCCACCGTATTCTCTGGGTTTTCTTGGCCATGTTCTCTCTTCCTTAATCTCCAAAGCTGAATCTTCTTCATCCACTTCTTGCTCCTTAATTGTATGTGTACCTCAGTGTTCTGTCCTGGGCCCTCATTTCTTCTCTTTTTATATTCTCTCTTCAATATTTTCATCAATTCCCCTGAGAATTGATGTTATATCTGCCAGATGTATACCAGATCTATATAGTTATTACTCTCCCATTAGAATGGCAATCTCAGGATTCAATTCAAGTCAACATAATAATTAAGAACTCACTACATGCAAAGCATCATGTTAGACATTGAAAGAGATTAAATGTTTAGGTAAGAAGCATTTTCTGCCTTCATGAAACTTAGTTTACTTAAGTGGATATAACATGCTTATGTTATAAGTAACAATAAAATAAAAATAAACGTGGCATCTGAAAGTGGCAAAAAACACAGGAATATTTGAGATTTGTTGCCTAAAATGTCATACTTAGTGTGGGTTGAAGAAAACTTTCATGAAGGTTTTCTTTCAGTTGAATTTTAATAAGATAAGTAGAAATTCCTGAGTAAAGAGTGGTTAGGTATAATATTCTAGTAAGGAGGAATTTTATGGAAGCAAGAAAATTCAGGGCATGTTTAGGAGACAGGGTAGTCCAATTTGGGTAGATCATAGAATTTATTCAGGAGAGTAGTATGCAATTAAGAATGAAAAGGCAGAGTATCATCATAGTGTGAAGGGACTTGAATGACAGGCAAAAACTTTTGATTTTAACTTCACAGGAAATTGAAAACTACTTCCTGATTTCCAATTTCCTATAGATTTTTTTTAAATGATCAGATCTAGTAATAAGAAAGATCAGTCAGGCAGCAGTATAAAGGATAGATAAAGCAGAGAAGGGTAGAGGCAGGAAGATTTTATTAAGAGTCTGTGGTAATATAATCCTTATGAGTATTAATTATAGTCTGTGTTATGGTATGGTTGGGGATTTTGGAAAAGGTGATGTATGAGAAATATTTTAAAGATAGAAGCTATAGATGGTAGTGACTGATCTAATATGAAAAATGAAATAGATTAGATACCCTGTTCTACAAAATATGGTGCTGTCTCTCCATTGCTAAAATTAAATCATCTAAGTGTTTATCAATTACAGAGGAGCTTTCTACCACAGAAAGCCTCTTCTTTAAGGAACTAAAAAATTGTAAAAACAATAAAAATTTTCAGACTAAGTCAGCAGCAATAAAATCATTACATTTAGTTAATGAAGCCTATTGAGATGACTCCATAACATATACTATATTATTATTTGATGTTTTAAGTTTAATGTTATGAGTTTAATGACATACACTTTTTCACTATTTCTCTTACCCCCACCTCTTGTAATATTTTAAAACCTACAAAAAAGAAGGTAGCAAGTATTCTTTTTAAAGGAAATTAGGATATTTTTCAAGATTATCTTATGTAATATCTGACTAGAAGCTGTTCTAGCATTTGTTTAATAATAATTATTATTATTATTTTTTTTTTGCTGAGGCAATTAGGATTAAGTGACTTGCCCAGGAAGTGTTAAGTGTCTGAGGCCAGATCTGAACTCAGGTCTTCCTGACTTCAGGTTTGTACCACCTAGCTGCCCCCAATAAATTCCTTTTTTAAAATGTGAATTAATCTTTTCTTAACTTAGAAGCTGATCTCAGAATAGAACCTGCTTTTTTCCTCCAGTCCTATTCTGACTATGGTCTGTACATTTGTATGTATTGTCTGCCAACCAATCAACAATCATTTATTATTTACTATGTTCCCAGCTCTTTGCCAGAATTCAAATTGCTAAATTGTCCAACAATTCCAAATCTCCATAAAAAGAAATAGTCATTTAAGTAGGGAAGACAGCAAGTACACATATGAATATACCTAGTGTAAATATAAAGTGAATAAATACAAATATGTACCAAGTAGTTAAATATAAGCTAGTTTGGGAAAGAGGCCCTAGCAATTAAGGGAATCAGAAAAGTCCTCATACAGAAGATTATGCTTGATCTGTTTTAAAGAAAGAGAGAAACTCTGTGAGGAGCATTTTAGGTATGTGGGATGTCCATTGCAAAGGTAAAGGGATGGATGATGGGGTGAATTATGTGAAAAAGAGAAAAAAAGGCCAGTTTGACTGAATTGTAGAGGAGACTGATGTCCATTGAGGCTGGAAAAAATAGGTTGGGAACAGGTTGTAAATGGCTTCAAAAGCTAAACAGATAACGTCTTTTATCCTATAGACTATAGACATCTTTCGAGTTGATTGAATAGGGAAGTTCCATGATCATATATGATCTCAAGGAGAATTACTTTCACAACAGCTTGTAGGATGAACTGGAATAGAAAGAGATTTGAGGTAGAGATTAATTAGGTAATAATCATACCTAATAATTGCTAACATTTACATAGTAATCACTATATACCAGGAAGTATGCTAAGTGCTTTATGATAATTTCGTTTGATTCTCACAACAATCCTGGGAAGGAGATATTATTATCCCTATTTTACAGATGAGGAAAGTGAAGCAAATAGTGACTAAGTAACTTTTTAAGAGTTACAAAGCTAGTAAGTACTGAGACTGGACCATCCCCAGGATCACTTAGCTGACCATTATGGTAATCTAGTTGAACAGTGAAGATAATATGAATTAAGGTAGCAATTATATAAATGGAAAGAAAGGTCACATAGAAGAGATTTTTATGATGGCAAGATTTTAGAACTGAATGGATATGTGGGGTAAAGAGAGGAGGAGAATACTGAGGTTATCCAGTTCAGAAACTGGAGGGATGTTAGTACTTTTGGTAAAAATAGGTGGATTTGGAAGAAGGGAGGGCTTTCAGATGAAAAAATAATGAGTGTAATTTGGGAAATGTTGACTTTCAGGTAGAAAATCAAAAAATGAGCTGGCTGAATCTTATGCAGAGGCCAAAAAAAAAACCATTTCAGGAAATGTTTGGTTGTTATATATAAATAACAGGGTTTTTTTTTTTTTTTCAGAAATTTGGAGTGCATATTTTCCTTAGGGTGGGTAGGGAGTCTATTAGCTAAGGCAAGGAAAAAGGAAAAACTGATCTTTCATTAATATTGACTAGAGTATCTGAATTCAGGATCTGATGCTTTCTCAACTTCATACACATAGAGACACTGGCTTATAATCCTTTTTAAGTAATTGCTAAAAAGTAATAGGAAAACTGTCATCCCAGACACTTCATTTAAATTAAGTTTGACAATAAGGAAGGTAGAATGGAATACCCATTTTCTAGGAAAGTTTTTTTTCTTCTAATCTAAGTAATTTGTTTCTAGTTCTTACTATTATACAAATATTTAATAAAAGATAGATTTTTGTAGCTTTTTAGAACCATATTTCATGCATGATCCACTTGCATCACATGCTATATTAATAAAGACATAGTATCCAGTACAAGGAGCATGTTAGTCAGGCTATGCTCTGGCTTGGTCAGCCAAATGTAGAGGACTTTGGACAATTCTAGGTTACTATATTTTGAGAAGAATATTGATAAACTAGAGCCTCTCTATTAGAGGAAATCCAAGATGGTGAGAGAACTGCAGACCATTCCACATAAGGATTAGTTAAAGAACTCTTTTTAATTTTTTTCTGTGGAGAAAAGAAAGTTAGGGGAAACCACTATTATTATCATGATCATGGTAATGATGATGAGGATGATCTTTATCACCCTCATCATTACCATTGCTAGCATTTACATAGCACTTTAAGATTTATAATGTTCTTTGTATACATTACCTCATATGATCCTTTCAAGTCTATAAGGTGGATAGCAGGAGTACTCAAACTAAAAATTTAATAATTCTTGTGAGCTAATATGGGCTGTTGTCTCCAGCCTACCCTATGTTTGGAATAAAAATATAATGAATTTAGATTGGGATATATTGAATTTAAGAAGCCTGTGGCATAGTCAGTTATTATTGTTATCATTATAGCTAATTTACAGAAAAGGCTTTCCAAAAGATGGTCATAAAGTCCTACCACAATTAATTCTTTACAGTCAAATAAGTGAAAAATCACATTATTTTTGAAGTAACAATATATTAGCATACAATATTAATATCCTATTCTGATTATGATTTTTATATCTTGTACAACCATCACAATTAGATATTTGGGTAACTGGTATATATCTATGTAATCATTAAATTTCCATGAGACATACAAATCACCTCAGAAATGTTAATGTATTAAGGGAGTATCTTGGGAAGTTTCCTTTAATTTTAAGTTTCCTTCATTGCTTCTTGTCTACTTTCTAATATTTTTTGAGGGACAGGATACTTACATGACACACCTTTCCCGGGACATTTATTCCTTTTTTAAGCATTGTATTTTCTGTTAAAATGCAAATATTTCTGCTGGAGTAATAAAGGAGTAAGGGAAAGAGAAGCACCAAAATAATAGATTAAACTTAGTGAGTACTAGTTTCTTAGCTTGATTTCAAACCTCATTGCTTTGTTAAAGCATGGAGCTTTATATAAGCCCATAAGAATGGGACCATGGATAAATATATTTATTTTGTAGATTGGTAAAGGTAGGGGTAGTTTTAAGAGAGTTTTTTTTTTCTGGGTAAGGTAAGCGTAAGTGTTACTCCTATGATCAGGAGAAGAGGTTCTAATAAGCTAGGGAGATGATATTAGATGGTGCTAGTGAGAAGAGAAATAGGGATAATCAAAGTAAAAGCAGAGAACTCTGAAGAAAGACTTTGCCAATTAAAAAATTTTCTTGTCATCTAAAGAGGGTTCTATTACTCCTGGGGTCGTATTTTAATGATTACCTCATATCCTGAAAGTCCCAGGAGCTAAATTTCTTTTTTAAAGATTTTTATGTCCTATGAAAATACTGCAATTCATTTTGAACTATTGGGCCCCTTTAATAAGTTATTATGTGAGTTAACATTACCTGTAGGTGTATTAAGCAGGTGGGCATTATTCTAGGAAACAAAAGCAGTGCAAAATTAGATATTTGATATTTCATATTATAAGCAATCTTCTAAGCTTATTTCATATTATTTAAAATACTGAAGATAATTTTAACTCTATTCAGATCAGTAATAATACAGTAGTTAAAATGAAACATCCATTATTTGAGGAGCTGAAAATATTTACAGTAGTTTAATTTTATTTGGAACCAGGCCATTTCATTAATGAGAATAACCTATATGCAAAAATTGTTAACTTTAACTATGTTGTTAGTAGGATTTTTATGTTTATTGGTCTTTTCCATTCATATCTTGTGACATTATCTCCTAAAAGCAACCTTATTCCAATAATATGAATGTTTTTCATGCATGAGTTAAATAAAAGTTATTGCTATTGTTCATAATGACATTCACAATTATCTGTATTTTAGAACAATATTCTAAGTATGTAGACTTAAATTTGTTACCTATCTTTATTGAACAGGTAGTCTGTTTTCAGTTTGTAGTCATGACCTATGATTCACATAACACATAAGAAGACTATGTATGTGGAGTAATTAAATTTTTTACCTTTCCCCAACCATCTCTCCCATCTTTACCTTTGAGGAAGAGTAATCTGTGAAAAGAGGAATCTTTAGATACTAGCATTAGATTAGTCTAAATGCTTAACTTAATGATTAATGTCCATAAACATAACATTCCACTCTTAGAACTAGAGAATGATACAAATATACTCCAGTATCCACCATATCCTTAAACAAACAAACCCCTTTCCTTGACCTTAGTAACACTTCAGTATATTATCTACTCTTCCCCTCCCCCCTTTACTTCCAGTTTCTAGAAAGTACATTCTATACTCAATGAATTCCCTCCTACTTCTTTCTGTTGAAGTACCTCAGTTCCTACAAACTCCAACTAACAATCTCACCTTAGATTGTATTCTCTGGCCTCCTAATTCCTCATCCAAGTAGTCTCTTTCACTGTCCTTGTCCTTTCATATGCTATATGTAGTATATGAACGCTTCTCCTGTGGAGAAGGGTTGAATTTTGTCAGAATCCAAAAGCCATAATATTTATTCAGGGTCCAAACCAGTTGTTACCTCCCATGTGAGAATTTCCCTGCTGAATTGTTATCCCTTTCTCTCAGGTGGAAGTCATTAAGTTTCAGAGTTGGAAGAGTCTAAAAGGCCATTTTGTCCAGTCCAGACCACTTGAGAAGTGGTCATGCAGCCTTTGCTCAGAGACACTTAGTGGAAAAGAATTGTAGACTTCTTAAATTAAGTATAAATTTGTCTGTAAGTAACTTTTACCCACTATTCCTGATTTTGCCTTCTGAGGTTAATCAGAAAAAAATTAATCCTTTTTCTTTAAATGAGTATCTATACTCACTTTAAATGAGTATCTATAAAGTACTTAGCATAGTGCCTGGCACATAGGAAGGGTTTCATAAATGTTTGTCTCCCCTCCCCCCTTTCTATGTGACAGTTCTTCAACACCTGCTCCTTACTTCATATTTCTCATATTGCTTGTCTGGATATTTTTTTGTATAAGTATCTCACTTTCTCATAGTTATTTGTGTGCATGTTACCTTCATTTAGATTGAAAGCAAGGTTTGTGAAATATCTTGGGTTTTGTTGTTGTTGTTGTTGTTGATCCTTTTTGCCTTATAAAGGATTTGGCACTTAGGCGATTTAGTTCATCATTTATTAGATTGCTACTTTGCACAAGGACCTGTAATAATGAAACGAAAATTAAATTGGAAGACATTTTAGAGAACATCTAATCCAATCCTTTCCTTTACAATGGGAAAACTAAAGACCTAAGAGAAAAAAAGTTACCTGTTGCACAATTTGAGTGTAATTGTGGCTAAAAAAGGACTTTCTTTTGTCCCTGAAAATATTGCTTTTTTAAGGTAGCCCAGGATTTCATTAGCTTTTCAACTGCCATATCACTGAATTTCCATATACTAAAATCTCAGCTCAGATTTTATCTTTTGTTAAAAGCTTTTTTTCCCCAGCCCTTTGTAATCTTAGTCTTCTTCCTCAGAGACTCTCTCGTTTCTACATAGTTGCTTGCATGCTGTCTCCTCATCAGACTGTAAGTTCCTTGAGAGCAGTCTGTCTCTTCCATATATCATTTAAAGCCCTTAACAATTTGATTCCATGGATTTCCTAAGCATTAAGAATACAAAGAAAAGAAAAGAGCAACTGCACTTAACTTCTAGATCTTACATTCTAATGGAGGAAGATGACACATAAAAAGGATGAAAAATGTATTTGGGAAAGGTATCCATGTGAGGATAAAGTGCAAGAATCCAGAATCAGCAGCTGGGATGTTTTCAAGGTGAGCATGATTGGAACACTTCCTCAAATGAAAGTTTCAAGTAGGAACTCACCAATTGCAAGAGCAGAGGTAGAAAAATTTGGAATGTCAGGAATGGAGCTAGGTTCAAAATGAGTACAGGAATGAAAACCAATGTGCCATAAAATGATGTTTCTTATTGCCCCCAGATGATGGATGAAACTAACTACACAAATTCCTTTATTTGCTTCTCCAAGGAGAATCTGTGAAGCATTTGGTTGCAACTTTCTTACACCATCTGGTTTCATTTATATTGAAAATGTCTTTAGGTAGAGATGGTTCAATTGCTTTAATAACCTAGCAAATTATTCATTGGACAAGGATTATACATTCTGAGTACTGACAGTTAAATTAATATTTATAGACATAAGAACTATTTTTAGCACCCTCTGGATCCTCTTTAATTATACTGCCACCATGACTATAGAAGCTACAGGGGACTTATTGAATTGAATATCTTTTTGTATTTTTGTTTTATATTGGTTGTCATCAGGAAATAATTCATCATATAACAGTTAGCTTACTGTTGGTAAGCCTCTCTTTGATTAGCTAAATCTGTCCTTAAGTAGTAGAAACGGTCTATATGCAATAAAATACTCAAAACCTGTCCAACTTGATAGAAATTTCTGTTGTCATTCTATTGACATAACCTTTGAGGACACAATAAATAAAAAGAGTGACGACAACAACAAAGAAGTAGAGCCAAGATGGTGAGGAAAAGGCAGGAATTCACCTAGCTCTCCCCTAAACTCCTCAAGATACTTTTAAATAGTGCCTCAAAACAAATTCTAAAATGGCAGAACTCACAAAAAGATAGAGTGAAGCAATTTTCAACAATTTTCAACAATTTCTAGACAACTTCTGGATAAGGGTTGCAGTCCTAGGACAAAGAGGAACACTAGCATACCAGAGCTTATAGGGTGCAGGGAAGCAAGAATCATGCTCATAGTTCTGGGATAGAAAACAGTACTTGTGTGGTCATTCACAGACCAGAAGTGTCATAAACACATCTCTCCCTAAATCATACCACTTTGGAAGAATTGAAAACTTGTAGATAGATCTCCAGAATTATCTGAAAGCAGCTGCATAAAAATATCTGAAGCTTAGGTGATGCTCCTTCTATTCCTGAAGGAAAATTTTATAGCATAGAGTTAAAAGTCAAGAAATAGGCTGGAAAATGAGAAAAAAAAATCTTGAGTATGGAAAGTTACTATGGTGATAGAGAAAATCAAAACAAAAGTCAAAGCTCCTAAAGCCTCACAGAAGAATATAAATTGGCCCCAGGTCATGGAAGAGCTCAAAAAGGATTTTAAAAATCAAATAAGAGATGTAGGGAAAATTTGGGAAGAGAAATGAGAACAATGCAAGAAAATAATGGGAAAAAAAGTGAATAGCCAGGTAAAGGAGACACAGAAAAAATACTGAAGAAAATAATATCTTAAAATATAGAAAAGGCCAAATGGTAAAATGAAGAGAAGAATGTCTTGAAAAGAAAAATAGGACAAGTGGAAAAAGAAGTACAAAAACTCATTTAACAAAATAATTCCTTAAAAATTAAAACTGGCAAATGTAAGCTAATGATTTTTATGAAATATCAAGAAGTAACAGAACAAAATCAAAACAATGAAAAAAAAAAGAAGAAAATGTGAAATATTTCACTAGAAAATCAAATAGACCTGTGAAATAGATCCAGGAGAGATAATTTAAGGATTATTGGACTACCTAAAAGCTATGATCAAAAAAGAGTCTAGTTGTCATCTTTCAAAAAATTATCATGGAAAACTGCTTTGATATTCTAGAACCAGAGGGAAAAATAGAGATTGAAAGAATCCAATTAGCACCTCCTGAAAGAAAACTCCCAGCAATATTATGACCAAATTCCAGAGCTCTTAGGTCAAGGAAAAAATGTTGCAATCAGCCAAAAAGAAACAATTCAAGTTTTGTGGAGCCACAATCAGAACAATACAAGATTTAGTTATATTAGAGGATTGGTAGACTTGAAATATTATATGATAGAGGGCAAAAGATCTAGGATTACAATCAGAATCACCTGTGCAACAAAACTGAGTATAATATTTCAGAAAAAAATTAATATTTAATGAAATAGAGGACCTTAAAGCATTCCTGATGAAAAGATCAGAGCTGAAAAGAGAACTTGACTTTCAGATATAAGACACAAAGGAACCATAAAAAGGTAAAGAAGGAAGAGAAATAATAAGGGATTCAATAAGATTAAACTGTTTACTTTCCTACCTGGAAAAATGTTACTTGTAATTCCTAATTTTTTTTTTCATTATTAAGAAGGCATAGACATAAGTTGAATATGATGTAATGAGTTATCTAAAAAAAATAAAATTAAGGGGTGAGAAAGGATAATGCACTAGAAGAAGGGGAAAAGTAAGTCGGGTAAATTATCTGACATAAAAGGGGCCTAAAAGATTTTATTGAGAAGATGGGAAAAGGGAGTATGTGAACTTTATTCTCATTGAATTGGCTCAAAGAGGAAATAGCATACACACTCATTTGGGTGTAGAAATCTATCTTACCATACAGGAAAATAGGAGGGGAAGGGGAAAAGACAAGAGAGAAGGTGGGAATTGATAGAAGGGAGGGCAGACTGGGGGAGGTAAAATTCAGAAACAAAACACTTGAGAATAGACAGGGTGAAAGGAGAAGGATAAATAGGGAGAAATAGGATGGATGCAAATACATAGTTAAAAATCATTATTGTGGGAAAAAATTTACAGCAAGTCTTTTTAATAAAGATTTAATTTCTCAAATATATAAAAAACTGATAAATTTATAGAAATAAAAGACATTCCTTAATTGATAAATGGTCAAATGATATATATATATAGACCGTTTTCTTTCTTTTTCTTTTTGTTTTATTTGCAAAACATATGTATAGGTAATTCTTCAACATTAACCCTTACAAAACTTTCTGTTCCAAATTTTCCCCCCCTACTCCCCACCCTTCCTCTAGATGGCAGGATATCCACTACATGTTAATTATGTTAAAATACTTGACAAATCAAATATATGCATACATATTTTCACTCTTATCATTGTTGTACAATATATAGTTTTCAAACAAAGCTAACTATAGTAATGAAAAAGCTCTAAATCACTATTGATTAGAGAATTCAAATTAAAACAATTCTGAACTACCACCACACTTCTCAGATTGACTAAATTGACAGAAAAGGAAAAAGACAAATGTCAGAGATGAGAAAAAAATTTGAAAAGCTAATGCATTGTTGGTGAAGTTGTAATACTGATTCAACCATTTGGGAGACCAATTTGGAACTATGCCCAAAGGGTTATAAAACCATGTGTACTTTTTGACCTTGTAACTACTAGTTCTGTATTTCATACAGATAAAGAACAAAAAGGAAAAGGACCTATATGTACAAAAATATTTGTAACAGCTCTTTTATTTTGTTTTCATTTAGAATTTTTGCACTACTTAGTGTTTTATTTGTTCCAATTATATGTAAAGATAATTTTCAACATTCATTTTTGTAAGATTTTGAGTTACAAATTTTTCTCCTCTCTCCCTTTTCTCCCCCTTGCTGTCAACAGACAGCAAGCAATCTGTTGTAGATTTTACACATACAATCATATTAAACATATTTCCACATATTCCCATTTGAAAAAACAATCAGAACAAAAGGACAAAACTGAGGGAAAAAAAAACAAAAAACAACAACAAAAAAGTGAAAATAGTATGCTTTAATATTCATTCATACTTCATAGATCTTTCTCTGGATATGAATAGAATTTTCCATCAACATTTTGGTTAATTATCTAGGATCATTGTTTTTCTGAGAAGAATAAGTCTATCATAGGTTGTATTTCTAAGAATAGTTGTTATTCACAGTAGACCAACATACAATATTGTTGTTACCATGCACAGTGGTCTCCTGGTTCTGCTCACTTCACTCAATATTAGTTCATGGAAGTCTGTCCAGGCTTTTCTGAATTCCACCTGCTCATCATTTTTTATAAAACAATAGTATTTTGTTACATTTATATATCACAATTTGTTTAGTCATTCCCTAATTGATGGGCATTCCCTCAACTTTCAATTCTTTACTACCACAAAAAAGATATATAAATATTTTTGTACATGTAGATCCTTTTCACTTTTTTATGCTGTCTTTGGTATACAGACCTAGAAATATCATTGCTGTATCAAAGTGTAATGCACAGTTTTGTAGTCCTTTGAGCATAGTTCCAAATTGCTCTCCAGAATGGTTGGATCAGTTTACAACTCCAGTGCATATCATTTGACCAACCAACAACTAATTCTGTATTCCAAAGAAATAGAGAACAAAAAGGAAAACATATATATACAAAAATATTTCTAGCAGCACTTTTATTTGTTTTCCTTTAGAATTTTTTGCACTTACTAATGCTTTATTTGTTCCAATTATATCTATAGATAGTTAAATTCCAGATTTTTCTCTCTCCCTTTTCTCCATTGTTCCAGTTTTCCCATATATTCTCCAATATTTATCATTTTCATTTTTTGTCACACTATTGAGTCTGATTAAGTGTGAGTTGGTGCCTCAGAAGTTTTAATTTGCATTTTTCTAAACAATAATGATTTGAAGTATTTTTATATGACTATAGATAGTTTGATTTCTTCATCTGAAAATTGCTTGTTCATATCCTTTGACCATTTATGAATTGAGGAATGATTTCTATTCTTATAAATTTTATTTAATTCTCTATATAATTGAGAAATGAGGCTATAAACACTTGCTATAAAAATATAACAAAAAAAAAAGTTTCCCAGTGTTCTAGCAACTCTTTCAGTGGTAGCAAAGAATTAGGAATTGAGGGAATTTCTTTCAATTGGAGAATGACAGAACAAGTTATTTATATGATTATGATGGAATACTGTTGTGCTTTAAAAAATGATAAGCAGGATGCTCTCAGAAAAATTTTGAAAGTCTTTCATGAATCAATGCAAAGTGAAATGAGCAGAACTGGGAGGACATTATTACAAGTAACAACAAAATTTTATGATGATCTACTGTGAATAATTTAGCTATTCTTAGCAATACAGTGATATAAGATATTCTAAAAGACTTATGATGAAACATGCTGTCCATGTCCAAAGAAAAAGCTGGTGGAGCTTGAATACAAATTGAAGATACTTTTTTTTTTTTCATTTTTCTTGTTTTTTTTTTGTTTTTTGTTTTTTGTTTGTGTCTGTGTTTTCTTTCCCAGTATAACTGTACATGTGTATAACCTAAGTCAAATTGCTTGTCTTCTCAGTAAGGGGGGGGGGGGGAGAGCAGAGGGAGAGAGGCGATCTAGAACTTAAAATCTGAAAAAAGAATGTTAAAATTGTTTTTACATCTCAGTGGGAGAAAAGTATTAAATTATAGGACTAAAAAAGGCAGATTCTTTTATCAAAAAGCTCATAGAATAATGGGGTAGACAATATGCAAATAGTACAGATAAGATATAGACAATAAAAACTGGATATAATCTCAGAAGGAAGGCTCTGAGATTAAAGACTGGGAAAGACTTCTTACAAAAGATATGACTTGGGGCAGCTAGGTGGCGCACTGGATAGAGCATCAGCCCTGAAATCAGGAGGACCTGAGTTCAAATGTGATCTCAGACACTTAACACTTCCTAGCTGTGTGGCCCTGGGCAAGTCACTTAACCCCAATTGCCTCAGCAAAAAGGAAAAAAAAAGATACAACATGCTGAGAAGTGAAGGAAACCAGGAGTTACATATGAGAAGAAGCAGCATGAGCCTACAGTAGCCTGTATAAATGTCCAGAGTTGTTACATATGAAAAACAATGAAGGCAATATCATTGAATCATGTATTATGTAGAGAGGATTAAGATTTAAGAAGATGGAAAGGTAGGAATGAGTCAGGTTATAAAGGGCTTTAAAAGCCACTGAAAGGGTTTTATATTTGTTTCTGGAAATAATAGGAAACTGAGAGCCACAAATAGAGATTATTGAATAAGAGGGTGACATTGTCCAAACTGCACTTCAGGGAGATAAATTTGACAGCTGACTGAAAGATAGCCTGGAGGAAGGAGACCAGCCAATGTAGTTTAGGCATGAAGTGATTGTGATAAGGATTTGTACCAGGGTGATGCCAGTACCAGACGAGAGAAGGGGACATATATGAGAGAGCTTCTGAAGTTAGAAGCAATAGGCTAGAGCAACCTATTGGATGGGGGGGAAGAGTGAAGATGAGAGAAATTGAGAAATCCAGGTTAACACCTAGATTGAGAACATGAGTGACTAAAAAGTAATGTGAGGGGCAGCTAGATGGCGCATTGGTTAGAGCACCAGTCCTGAAGTCAGGAGGACCTGAGTTCAAATCTGGTCTCAGACACTTAACATTCCCTAGCTGTGTGACCCTGGGCAAGTCACCTAACCCCAGTTGCCTCAGGGGGAAAAAAGTAATATGGAAGAATGTGGAGGGGCGAGGGGGGGAGATTTTTGGGCAAAGATAATGACATGTGGAGTTTAAGTTGTATGTGACGTCAAATGATTGGTGGTGGGAGATGCAATATTGGAGATCAGGACTTGACAAATAGAGCTGAGAATCATTTATTTAGAAATTATAATTGAATCCACAAAAGTTGATCAGCTCCCCAAACAAAATAGTATAGAAGGAATTCCTTTGTTTTTTTTTTTTTTTACCAACAAGAAATTAGAAGTTATCATTTACTAGACTTTGTTTATCTCAACTTGCATGCTCATTATATATATTCAAACAAATCACCATGAAGATATTTTCACCTACTGGACTAACAGCTGCTAAAAAGGATGATAAAATAAAAAGATCTCTGAAGAACTTTACAACAGAAGTGTCTAAACTACATACACTTTGCCATTCAGTGACTTTATTATGAAAGTCTCACTGGGAAAAATGATGTAAAATATACCAAAAAAGATCTGGCTCATGATCAACAGAGACCAAAGAAAACCAGAAGCCCAAGGATATCATTAATAATTCCTTTAGGAAGAGAAATGACAAGCATTGGACATGATAATCCTTAACTGTATGTGTGTATAAATTTATATGCATACATTATATAAAATATGCATATAAATGATAAATGTGCACATATATATACACACATGTATATTTAAAGCACAAAATGTCCAGTTGATATGTGAGAATTACTTCAAAATAAAATAGCCGTATGCAATTAAATAAGGGAATACTGAGAGCGAAGGACAAAATGAATAAGCAAATTAGAGGAAAGCATAATGATGAATATGTTATGTATACGACATATGTTATAATCCTGTAGCAATTATGATTTGAATTATTTAAGCAAGGTTTTGATGTTTTAAAAAAAAGGCAAACCATTGTCTTTCATTATTTCTGAGATGAGTGTAGCTAATGCAAAACATTCTCCAAAATGAGAAGACTGAAGGCTAAATTCAATCAGCAAATTACCAGTGATTTTACTAAGTTTAAAAAAAAAAAGAAGAAGAAGAAGCTAAAAAACACCGGTTTAAGCTCATTTACAAACCATTATGAAGGGGAATGTTGCAAGATTGCAGACTTGTAGAGAACTTAGAGAAAACTCCAGCTATGCCATATCATCCTTAATTAAGAAACCTCTTTACCACATACCTGACTAGCAATCATTCAGGATCTTCTTAAAATCCTCAAGTTAGGGAAAGCTCACTATATCCTGAAAAAAAATTCAGTTTCACTTTTGAAGAATTTAACTCTTAGGGAGTTTTTCATTACATTGAACTTAAATTTGCCTCTTGGTAATTCCAAACATTGTGTCTAGTCCTTCTCCCTGAGACCAAGAAAACCAATTAATTATGACTTTTTCACACATGACAAATACTTGAAAATAGCTGCCTAGTCTCTGATTAACAAATCTTATGGTATAAACTCAAGTACCTTCACTCTTTTGATTATTCTCCTACACTTTCCAGCTTATGGATAGCCTCCCCAAATTATGGAACCCAGACTGAACACAGTGCTCTAGATGTCTTTCTGGGGCAGATTTCAGAGAAGTTATTTACTGACAATGAACACTAAACTTTTAGCTTAATGCAGTCCAAGGTGGCATTAACTTTCTTATGTGACATGTCACATGTATAGTGCTTCTAGATTACTAAAATTCCTAGATATTTTTCAGATTGACTGCTCATTTTGTTCTTGTGAAATTAATTTATTGAAACCAATACTCTATCTTCATCTCTACCAGATATTTTATTAGATTTGTTCAACTAAATATAGTTATCCTAGGGGCACTTGAGAATTAAAAAAAGACAACAAAGGGAATGATATAAATGGGGCAGCTAGTTGGTGCAATGGATAGAGCACTAGCCCTGAAGTCAGGAGAACCTGAGTTCAAATCTGCCTCAGACACTTAACACTTCTTAGCTGTGTGACCCTGGGCAAGTCACTTAACCCCAATTGCCTCAGGGAAAAAAAAAACCTTCTGAGAATGATATAAAGATTATCATATTTCACTTTTCACTTCCAAGAACACTTGGATCCTAACACCACAGTCATGAATGTGCTTATATAGAAGTAGAAATTAGTAAAGAGAACAAAGGTAGAATGAGGGAACCAGCCAGATTGGACCAAGTATATATAATGGAGATCCATGCTGGCAGTAACTCAGTTTGTGAGAACACTTAGGATCAGATAATAAAGATATCTAAATAAAGATAAGCTATCAAAGACATGAAACAAATCTTGGACCAAAAATTAATACTGAAGATATGTCAGTAACTATCAATCTATAAACCTATTCTTCCATCTATACAAAATTTTTGAGAATAATTTATACACAAATTGAGGGCATCCTTAATGAGTGTGTATTAACAAAAAGGAATTTTTTGTAAGTGACATTCAACAATGGATCCCATCTTTACCATTTCACAATTGCCTGCAAGATGTGGAGAATATAATAATTCACCATTCTTATTCTTTTGATTTATTACAACAAAACACTACCTTTAATGGCTTGTTTGCAAAAAAAAAAATCTCCCATTTACACATCAAAAGTATTAAAAATTCTTTGGCAAATTATAACAACAGAAATAGCTCTGGCTAATAACCTGCTAATCATAAGCATTAGACAAGGCATAAAACAGAAGATGTATGCTTACAAGATGGTTGACATTAGAATGGAGGAGTTCCATTCAGGTCTAGATTGAGTTCCCTGCATGTGTTGAAATACTCCAGGTGCTTCTATTTATAGATGACATTGTGCAGATGGCATGGAGCCCAAGAATACCACAGAGCATTTTTGACTCTCATCTAGAATCACTCAAAGGAATTTGGTCTGACCATCTATTCAGAAAGACCAAATGGATGACTAATAACTAATACCCAGATTTCAATGTGTATTTGATTAGATAATCTGTAGTGTTTACTTATTAGTATCTACATGTGGGACAAAAACAATATAGATGGACAATGAGTTGGATTCAGAGTTGAAACTGAAGAAGGCAGTGACAATCTTTGGCAAATTAAAAAACTTGTTTACTGGTCTCATGTTTACCTTGAAAGGAAACAGGCATTTATTAGGCACATACTATGTGCCAGTCACTGTGGGGAGTGTTTTACAAACATGTCTCATTTGATCCTCATAATAATCCTATGAGGTAGGTGCTATTATCCCCATTTTACAGTTGAGGAAATGGAGGCAGTAAGAAGTTTAGTAAATTGCCCAGTGTCACCCAATTAATAAATGTCTAATAAGATTGGATTTGAACTCGGTCTTCCTGATTCCAGACCCTTGTGCCACTATTCTATCCTTCAGCTTTCTGAATACTATGGCCAATTTTTTTAATACTATTCTTCTACTGTTTTTGTCATGTGGCAACATTCCTTCCCAAGCATCCCAAGACATGAACTACTTCAGTCTCCAGAGAATTGAAAATGAACATTACTTAGAGGACAGTAATAAAAAGGTGTGTGGTATGAGCAAGTAAATTGTAGCATGTAATAGGGGAAGAACTTTTAATAATGGTAACAAAGTCAAGAAATTGTGTGTTAGGAAGAAAAGATGGACTTGTCATGATGAAAAATTGACCACCAGTTCACTGGCATCTTCACATTGTCAGGAGAAATTGAAGAAAATCTTTATAATTTTGGGTGGAACCTCTTTGGCAAATTTGTGGGAATCCAAAGAAAGGAGTTACTAAGAGAAGGGACAAGTATGTATACATTGTGATCTGCTTTGATGGAGGGGATTTCCTTTAAGTCTCAGATGAAGGCCCACCTTTGCCAGATGTCTTTCACAGTCCACCTTATCTTGGTGCCTTCTTTCTGAGATTATCACCAGTTTATACTATCTGTACTTGTTTGTACATAATTTTTTGCATGTTGAATCACCCATCAGAGAGTGAGCTCCTTGAAGGCAGAAATTGTCTCCTATGTAGCATGTAAAGCCCATAATATTCTGACACCAACTTCTAACTTCTAACTTCTAGGCTTTTTGAATAATATTCTCCATTCCAGCAAAATTGGCCTTGGTCTTCCTTATATGCAACATTCTGCCTCCAGTCTCATGCATTTGCATAGATTGTTCCCTGTACCTCTGATGCACTCCCTTCTTACCCTTGTCTCTTGAAATCCCAAGTTTCCAGCTCAAATTTCACCTCCGACTTGAGACTTTTTCTGATACCTTCCAGGGAAAAGGAATTTAGAAACAAGACTTTGGGATCCATTTAGTTTGGCCTATTATATTGTAGTAATTGAACTATATTTTCAATGGCAGAGGTCAGCAGGAGAGCCAGGTAAGGCTTATTTTTTAAAATGAGTGCTGTGGCTCTGAGGAATATGGTTATTATTGGAATCTTTCCTTGTAATTCCCATGCCAGAAGTTTATTCTTTATGCAGAAGATCAATCTATACTTAGGGAATCTTGCTTTCCTTTTGTAGATGGTACCCAGAAAGTTCAGCATCTGGCAGTACTCGAAGAGTAACCATCGTTTCCCCTTATACTCATTCAGGCTTTCAAGATTTTAGAACAGAATGTTTTTATTTACTTAGTAAAGGACGGAGTAAAGACCAAGAGTGTCCAGAAACCCTCAGATCAGCTATTATCTTCCTCCCAAAAATCTTTGGACTTATTATGATTAATAGTTCTATTTGTGGTGAGGTCTCAGTGACAGAGAAAGCTTTAGGGTTCATCTCTTCATGTTGGTGTTCTCTCACCATGTGGCTCTTTGACAGCTCTCCTTTGCCTTAGCTCGTTATAGGATTGCTTCTCTGCTGGCTTCTTCTCTTTTCCAGATCCCTGACAAACTGTTCCACCCCCACTACACCCCGACTTCTTCTCTCTTCACTGCTCCCCTGCAGTTGGTGCTAGTTAGCTCCAATTCAATCCAGTCCAAAAAGCACTAATTAACTCTGGAGGTTGGTTTTTGAGCAGGGGCCCTTGGAGAGATTACACTAGAGCCTTAGGCTGCCAGTTTTACAACTCTTTCATGCCTCTGGGGCCAGAATGGCAAACAGGCTATTTAACACTTCCTGGTTTCTGAACATCTGGATCCCACAGCAAGAGACCCTTTATGTAAAAGGTCTCCTCTGGTGGCTTAGGAAATGCTTCTTTCTGGATTGTTCTACTGAGTTTCTGTTTTCCACTTCTGGGTTTGCATAATGCCCGGACTAGCTCTCTGGAGGAATCTTTGGTCTTGTGGAGGAGTGACAAGGGTGGGACTCACGTGGATGGTCAAAGATGGTGCCCGTTTATTCCAAATTCTCTCAGCCTTATATACCTTAATACCCTTATATAACCATAGCAACACTGCACATGAACTAACTATATATTGCTATTGTATGTAGATGACTCTTTGCCACTGGTATCATTCTGCTTTAACTACAACACAGGTTGTCACAGCCCCCTGACTTTTCAGGAAGGCTGAGATGCCCCTAGGGGAGATGGGGAGCCGAACAGACATTGTCAGCAGGGTTCCTTTTACTGTAGCTAGGGGTCTTATACCTCGGCTAGGGTTCCCCACTATCTGTGGCCCTCCACAGGTTTGCTCTTGATGAGTCTATCCTATTACTTACTTTTTTTTTTTTTTTTGCTAGTGTCTGTGCTTCGTGCTTTCTATTCTGTCATTATTTACTAATTAGTCATTGAAGGGTTCAGAAGGATGCTCTCATTTTCTCTTAAATTGTTTTTTTTTTTAAAATTCCAGACATACTCCAAATAAAATGATCATTTTCATAATACAATAAAATTGAAAGACTATATTCAAAACTGCAGATCTCTGAAACACACAACTTAATTTTCTTTTAAAACATATAATAAATTTATCTTGTAACTTTAAAAACTTACCTGCTTGTCTGTACTTCTTTCTAATCTTCCTTCTGTTTTATTTTTCTCTTCATTTTTAATAAGATGTCTCAACAATTCCTTTCCTTTTCTTCCTTCCCTCCCTCTCCTCTCTCCCTCCCTCCCTCTTCTCTCTCTCCCTCCTTTCTTCCTTCCCTCCTTCCCTCTTTACCTCCCTCCCTTCCCTCCTTCCCTCTTTACCTCCCTCCCTTCCCTCCTTCCCTCTTTCCCTCTTTCCTTCCCTCCTTCCCTTCTTCCCTCCTTCCTTTTCTCCCTCCCTCCTTCCCTTCCTTTCTTCCCTCCCTCCCTCCCTCCCTCCCTCCCTTCCTCCCTCCCTCCCTCCCTCCCTCC
>JAJPUD010005084.1:56668-68398 GCA_023553655.1 Myrmecobius fasciatus | reverse complement strand
TTCCTTCCTTCTTTCCTTCCTTCCTTCCTTCCTTCCTTCCTTCCTTCTTTCCTTCCTTCCTTTGTCGCTGGCTGTTCTACATTGGGGGAAAAAAAAAGAAAAACAAAGCCTTCATAACACATATGGAGACATGCAAACAAAACAAATTTTCACATTGCCAGTGCCCCAAATTGTGTTTTCCTCTTTGTCTGAAGGTACTTATTATGCTACATTATCTGTCCTTTTAATCATGGGTAGCATTTACATTGTCCCCAATTTTTTCAGTTTAAAATAATCATATTGTCATTTATAAATTGTTTGCCTGATTCTGCTCATTTCATTATATATCAGTTTATACAGGTCTTCCCAGGTGGCTCTGAAATTACTTCTTTTTTTCTTTATTATGGCATGATAATTTTTTCATATATCATAATTTTCATAACCGTTCACCAATAGTTATACAATCTATTTAGTTTTCACTTCATTACTACTGTAGTTTTGTGAATATAAATCTTTTTTTCATCTAAGTTTGATCTATTTGGAGGTATGAGACAAATAATAGTGTGGTTAGGTCAGAGGATATTCATATGTTCATAGTTGTGGGTATCATTCCAAATTTCTTTTCTGAATGGCTGGATCCATACATCCCTCCAAATTATGCATCATTGTATTTATTTTTTGGTAACTTCTTCAACAACTGTCATTTTCCTTTTTTTGTCATTTTTGTTACTGACAGATTTGAAGTAGAACCTCAGAGTTAGTTTAATTTGAATTTCAATTATTAGTCATTTGGGGCATCATTTTTTCTTATGCTTGTTGATAGTTTGGAATTCTTAGAAAACAACCTATGTTCTTTGACTATTCATTTATCATTGAATGATTGTCATTATAAATCTGAATAAGTTTCATACATATTTTAGATATAAATTTTTATCAGAGAAACTTGTTCAAAGGTTTTTTTTTTGAGTTAGCCTGCTTTTCTTCTAATTTTAATTTAGTTTAATTTTGTGCAAAGAATTAAATTGTCACATCAAAATTTTCCCTTTTGTCCTCTGTGATCCTTTTTTTTTTTTTTTAATCACTTATTTGAATCATATTTTTTCCCCCTGTTTACAGATTGAAAGGTAATTTCTTCTTTTTATTTCTCTCCTGCTCTCTCCTTATCTCCTACCTATCAGGGCAGGGTCATTGGGTTTACTCCTAAATGCTACTCTGTCTATTTTTACTGCTGTATGATTGGGATGCTTCACAACTATGATCAGTGTATGGCAGCTTTTTTGTGCAGTTCTGTATGGGAAAATGGGGCTTATTGCTAATTCTCTTTGGTTATCTTTATCATTGTCCCTTCTGGTGCAGTTTTAGAATTTTATTAGAGTATTTAAAAAAGCTATAATCTAGGCTTCTCTAGGTCCTAGCTCATCACTATCTTCTGTTTTCAAGTCTTATTCTTTTTCCACTGGGATTTCTCATCTCCCATGTACTCTTAAATCCATTAAGTAAATTATCCAACTCTGCCATAAATGAGAGAAGAGAGGAACAAAACGAGGAACAAACATTTATGTAACATCTACTATTTGCCACACTGTGCTAAACACTTTAAAAATATTATCTCATTTAAAAGGCAATTCGTCTTGGTGGTGTTAACCATTTCAAGAAAGAACGACCTGCACTAATGGACAAGATATTTGTACTTTCCCTTATATGTTTGTGTTCCCCTGCACTGTGTGGTTTCTAGGGTAAAATTGTTGTATCTGTCTGCTATGTATGCTGTTTGAGATCTTAGGTATAGAAAGCTCCAAAATGCTGGACAGTGTCAACTAACACTCTACAAGGTCAGAAAAAAGACTGCATATTATGAATCTTTCCCAACTTTTTATGGTATTCCCATATAAGAAGAAAGGGAACTGTTGTAGTTGGTGGCCATATAACCCTTATTTGAGGGTAAGTACAGTAAATATAAGTATCTCCATTTTTAAAATGAGGAAACAAAACTCAGAGAGGTTTAAATGATTTGCCCAAGTCAGTAAGTATAGCTGAAACTCAAAGCTCAGGTTTTCTGACTAATAGGATTAGAAGGGACTTCACAGGTCACAGAGTCCAACCTCCTCATTTTTCAGACAATGAAACTGAAGTCAGAGAGGTGAGATGACTAAATTAAGTCCACACATATACTCGTTTACACATATAGTCAACAGAAATGGGATTTGAACTCAGATTCTCTGATATAAATCTAATGTTCTTTTCACTAAGCTGAAAGTTATTCTTCCAAGTTACTCTTACTATCTCAACAACTCTGCTTCCCATTTGGGGAGAGAAACATATAACTGAGAAACTATTTGGAAAAGCAGATACTAGGGTTACCTTTCCTTATGCCTCACAAATTTATGTTATGTTTGATTCCAGTTGAGAAATAGACATTGAAAAATGCACAAAAATGTATTTTCTCTTGATGTTTGGTAATGTATCTTGACATAAGAATATCAAATTAATTAGCAAGTGTTCAAATGTTAACTTAGTAGGGAAAATATATGTGTGTGTTTATGTATGTACATATGTATGTATAAAATTCTTTGGTAAAATAAGAATCTGCCCTAAAGTTATATAGAATTTCCCCAGAAGTTACATAAAGAATAGAATTCCACCAGTTCTTTGGGATATTATCCAGATGTTTTTGAATGACAGATTGGATCACAGAAGAGACATATTTAGTTGTTAGTGTTTTTTGCATTTGGATTTAGTATCATTCCATTCCTGATTAATTTACATTAGTAAAAAAAAAGATTTTGTATGACGTTAGTTCCTTTTTACAATATAGTAATGCCTCATTTATCCAGTATTATCAACGAGTGAGATATTCCACATTAATGAATTTTCTAAGTAATTGACATAGCCTTTAAATGCCAAAACTTTGGGGGCTGGAGTGGGGAACAGGACATCATATCTCTCTTGAAATTTTGAAAAAAAAAAAAGAGCATGAATTCTGTCCTGATAAACAATATACTGAACATATTATGATCATCCTTATTATTCTCAATTATCATATTATTCTATGTTTACCCTAGGATTGACTAAATATGTTAGTTTGTTATTATATAAATGATCAAGACTACTTTATGATAACTGCTTCTGAACTTGGATGGTAGGTAGGTAGCTGCCTATCCCAAGTTCAGGATAGAAGAGTAATTGCTAGATAGCATTTGATTTAGAAAGATCTAGCTATTTCAAGGGACTGCTAGCAATAAAAGTCGACTTAGAAATAGAAAGAAGGGCATATCTAATCCTCATTAAATCCTGCTTCTACTATTGCAAAAGCCTCCTAATCATTCTTCCTACTTCTGCTCTCTTCTCTATTTCATCCTCCATGTTTCTCCCTGATAGCCATTTTTCTACTAAAATTTTTTCCCATGGTTTCCTTTTGCTGTTTCATTAGTTTAATCTTTAAGAACTTTAACAATTAGCTACTACCTTATCTTCCTATCTTTAACTTCTTCCTTTTTTTTTCATTCTTTTACTGCTTTTACTACTTTCCTTTTATTACTTCCTTTCACGAAACTGTTTCTTTCATCTTCTATATACATCCTATATTCTCTCTCCTCAGTGTCTTTGCTCATATCATTCTTTGTCTTTGAAATATATCCTCATTCATTCATATCTCTCTGTTATAATTATATCTTTCCTCTGAGGTCCACATGCCATCTTCTTTGTGATTCATCCCTCAATCCTCTCTATCCCACTCATCAGTGATCCTAATCTCCTGTAATACTTGGATTTCTGCTTTTTTGTTTTTATAAAGGAAAATGCTCTTCAATGATAGCAACTGTATTTTATTTATGCTTTGCAACTTGTCCACTACCTACCATAGTATCCTGCACAGAGTATGTACTTAATAAATATTTGTTGAAACTAAAGTTGAATTTATGAATTCCTACCAAAACATCTCTAACAATGAGTAGAAGCTACATCTGCTCTCTCCCTGAACATTTTCAGTAACATGACATTCACAACTTTCAAGATTTCATATTTAGACAGCTTTATGTCACGCCTTAGACCTTCCCTTTACTCTTAACTTTTCCACATACATTATCTTCAATTCTAAAATTACACTTCTTTGATCCTCTCCTACTTCTTTCACTGGCTCATTCTCTCTGAACCTGCTTATTTATTATCCTTACTATGACCTCTGGTCTTTTTGTCCCTCCCTGTTTTCCCAATCTCTCAATACTGCACCTTTTCACTATCTCAACTATATAATTAACCAGTTCAAGGAGGTACAGTCCTCCACCCTTGCACTTCCTAGCCCTTTGTCTTACCTCTGTTAACACCCTGCTAATTTTCAGCTCTTGATCACCTATGCCACCCACTGTCTGCTCTCACTCACTAATTACAAAGTCCTACTGGAGAGTAGTCATACAACTGTTCTCACTAGGTCCACTAAAAACTCAGGGTTATCTAAATTAAAGTTTAATGTAAATATAATACAAAGACACTGGCATCTAAATGACACAGTGGATAGAGTGCCAGGCCTGGAGTTAAGAAAGCTCATCTTCCTGAATTAAAATCAAGCCATAGACATTTACTAGCTGTGTGATCTTGGGCAAGTCATTCAACCCTGTTTGCCTGAGTTTCCTCCTCTATAAAATGAAGCGGAGAGGGAAATTGCAAACTGCTATAGTTTTTTTGCCAAGAAAACCCCAGATGGGGTCACAAAGAGACAGACATGACTGGGGAGAAAAAAAAGACTGAATATGAAGTCTTACTTGAATTTTAAAACTAGCTTCCCAAGTTCAGGATAGAAGAGTAATTGCTAGATAGTATTTGATTTAGAAAGATCTAGCTATTTCAAGGGACTGCTATCAATAAAAGTTGACTGTGAAATGGCAACGAAAAAACCCTTTAAAATTATATTAATATCAGAGGGGTAGTATTCCCACTGAACTTGGTCTTGGTAAAGCCACACCTGAAGTTTAGTGTTTATTCTTGCCACTGTATTTTAAGAAAAATATTGATAACATGGAGAGTTTCCAGAGGAGGGTGACAAAGATAGTGAAAGGCTTTAAGATCATACCATATGACTATTATTTGATAAAACTAGGGTTCCTTAGCTTTCAATATAGAAGACTGTGTGGAATGTATAGAAATGATAGGTATTCTAAATGTCATTATTATTTGGATGCTATGTTAAATTTGTTCTACCCTAGAGGGCAGAAGTATGAGGCAATGGATAGGGACAATTTTATATCATATAAGAAAAAAGTTCCTACTAATGAGAGTTATCTACAAGTAGAATGGGCTGTTTCAAAAGACAATACTGAGATTAGATAACAACTCCTTGCAGAGGAAATCCTTGTTCAGGTGTAAGGTAGACTAGATCCAGGATTCTTAATCCTTTTTTGTGTTATGGATTCTTTTGGAAGTCTAGAGAAGCCTATGGCCCCCTCCTTAGAATAATCCTTTTAATTGCATAAAATAAAATAGAAAGGATTACCTTTAAAGTCCTTCACCTTCTAATTACTTTTACTCTTCCAATCTTATTTTACCTTATTCTTCTTAAAGCAACTACTTACTATCCCCCAATTTACCATAGTATCCTCTGCCTTCATGATACATAAATATTTCCCTGTGTTTCAATTTATTCTCTCTTCAGCTCCATCTTGTTAGGTACTACCACTTTTTTGAAATTTTTTCTGTCACCCAAAGCTTAGTGTATTTTCTCCTTCCCGCCCTTCTTTGAGCCCTGTGGTTAGATTTCTTCTTTACCTGATCACATTCTCTCATATTTTACTTATCATTGTACATGTTGTACTTTCTAATGGAACATAAGCTCCAAGAGGGCAGAGAGTCTATCATTTTAAAAATCTTTGTTATCCCCAGTGACTAGTAGCCTGCATTCTCCTAAGTATCCTATTAGGATACCAAGACAAATTTTTGTCAAATGTAAATTTCTAAAATTGAGATGTATTATAACTATATCATCAACCTGTTCACCTAGGTTAGTAACCCTATCCCAAAATGGAAAGGTGTTAAATTGGCATTACTTGTTCTTAACCAAGTTATACTGGGTTGAGGTAATCCAGGATAGTGTAGTGAAAAGAATATCTCTGATCAGAGTGCTTGGATTCAGATTCTTACTCTATAACTTAATTCTCATCCAACCTTGGATATTCTAAGAAACGTGAGAGTAGACAAGTAAGATAACTTTGAAAATTGCATGTTAAATTTATTATATACTAAAAAAAAAAAAGAAAGCTGTACATAGTAGAGATTAATAGTTTCAGGCACAATTCTCTTTGGTTCTGTGTATGAAAGTACTCATTTTATTTGGTGTTTGTTAAATTGAGAATAAAAAATTTAAAAATAAAAGTGAGGGAGTTGGACTGAAATATAATTGTGGTCCCTTCTTTAAATTTTATGATCTTCTGTTTAATAATTTGTTGTTAGATTTTTTTTCCCCCAAGGAGAAACATCAAACTTTCTAATCTGTAGTTTGGGGAATCTCTTTTCTCTGAAAAATTGGACTCCTTTTTCAAGCCTTCTGACACATCTCCCATTTTCTATTATTCTTCTATGATTACTGATAACTTTCAGCATTGACATTTGCAAGTTCCTTTGGTATGTTAAAATGATGCTTCTTTCTTGCATGCTATTTTGAGAACCTAGAAACATTGAGTATTTTAAATTTAAACTCAAGCAGGAGGCAAACCAGCCTTCTTATAACCAGTGACTTCCAAACTTGGACTGACTGAGGCTTAATTGTTCGTGCCAACTCAGTGAGATGAACTTGGAAATGAGGCACTTCTCCCCGTACTAGAATTAACACAGTTCTAGAGAAAACATTGATTTGCATAAGTGGATACATATGAGGTTTAGGATTGGGCTGGAGGGTATTGGTGGCATGGCACTTCTACCACTTTGTACATCTATGGTTTTCATGGTCCTGTCACAGCTTAATAACTTATCCTATGTAAGCAGAGATAAACAGCTAGATCATCTTCTTCCTTTAGAAAGATGAAATTATTAAACCTCTACCTTTATTTCTACACATAGTTAAAATAATATAATAATGAAAATAACAAAAGAGGCTGAGACCTGAGGCTTAGAGGCTCCACCCTCTCAGAGTAAAGTATCACAAAGTAAAGCCTTGTGACAGCTGTTTTCTGTTGTTCATAGATCCTTTTCATTTACTTTCTACTGTGTGATTGTGTTCTGGACAGCTGAGGTTGCCAGAATTCTGACTGCAGTTAAATGGGGCATTATTGTCTTGTGTTGGGGTGTTTTAGGTAGTTGGGGAGGACTATTGCCTCTGGAGTGTGGGCTGCCAAGCCCTTTTGAGGGCTAGTTATCACCTGTGGTTTCTTCCTGGCATTCAACTCTCCCCTTTGGTCTGAAAAGCTATAGCACAAGCTGCGGCCACACCCTGGTAAAACTGCCTTGCCAGACGGGCTAAACCAGGTTGAGGGTAACCAACAGGCCTGAAACCTATTGGTGAGCGAGGGTGGTGTCTGCCCCAAGTATGGGAAGACTTCTGGTGAAATGAGTGTGTTCTAGTGGCCATAAAGGCAGCAGAAATGGTGCTGTGCACACTCAGAGCTGGTCTAACAGTGAAGCCACCAAGAGCATCCACTGTATCCCAAGCCATCACCAACTGTCTTGACTTCTGTCCTGCCACTAGACTTCGATGATTCTGGAAGAAAGAGTGAGGCTGATGCTTCTGTGCAACTCTGCCTCCCTCACATTTAATTTGTGCATGAGTCAAGACCTTACCCCATGGAGTCACTGGTCTTCTGAAAATGAAGGACAAACAACAACTGTATTACATTTAAAAGCACATCTATATCATGTATATTGTAGGTATCTTTAATCTACATGTACATTCATTACATACATACGTGGCATAGAAATGTACTTGAAAATTGTGAGAGGGTAGAATGTAGAGCCCTTTCCATAGGGATAATTTCTAGAAAATTCAGTGGCAATCAGAGAGCAGAAGTGATTCTTTCTTAAATTAATACTACTTTTAGTCTCTTCATGTTCCACTCTGATTTCTCATCACAATATGGAGATGACCATGAGATCTCAAAAGTCAGGTCAAAAGAATTTAAATTGTGGCAATAGTACCAAGCTAGTCTAGGTCTAAGCAGAAATAGACATCATCTAAAAATCAGAAAAATCATAGAAGCACAGAACCTGAGACCTAGGAGGGACCTCAGAGCTATCTAGTTCAATCTAACACAAAAGAAATCTTCATGATAAAATGTGTAACAATCCCCAATCTCTGAAGGAAGATCTTTAAGGAAGAGAAGTACACCATGCCTCAAAAAAGCATATTCCACCTTTGAATAACTCCAATTTTTAGTAAGATTTTCCTGATTTCTAGCCTACATTGCCTTCTTTGCCTCTTCTACCCATACATAGCTCTTTATTCTAACCTTCTGAAGCCAAACAAAAGAAATTCAACCTCTCCACATTGTAGCCTTTCAGATATTAGAAGAATCTCATTTAGAGAAGCTTAGCCTCTGAATGATGAAACATTTGGTCTTAACAACTCGTGACTATTGGGTATATTAGGGCATAGTTGGGTGGCAACTTCCATCAATGGAAGCTGTATCAACAACACTGAAAGAATAGATATTTAAAGTATTTAATTAATGTAATGTTCCAAAAGCCTATTCTTTGTGCTTAATTCAAGAAAAGGGACAGAATGACAAGGGGGACAATATAACAGATTTGAAGTATAAAGTTTAGAAGCTATGAGATTGTCTTTCTAGTACATTGTGGTAGTTTACACCAGTGATCACATTCAAGGAATAATTGCTCATCTTGACCTATAAATTAATATACCATCTGACAAAAGATATGCCTCTCCCCCCCAATCTGTTTCAGTTTTGTCCTACTATTCCATGACTTTTAATTAGAACTGAAGAGTAAGGATTGCAGCTGGTCAGCCAGGTTTGACCAAGGTTTTTTGTTTTGATGATATGGATTGATAACTTTGCTTTTTCAGGTTTAAGTTTTCTGTTTATTTTCTGCTTATTAAATAATAGCTATATATATCATATTTCATTTAATGAAACTATTATTATCTAGTTCTTTTACTTCTTAGAAATTCACTCAGTTAATCTTTTTTATAAACTTTTATTCTTGTATGGGTACATTCTAATTGATCAATAATTTTCTGGAATTTAGCCACTGGATTAAATATAGTTCACATATTTAGATTTTTATTAGATTCATAGTGAAATTCCTTAGCTGAATATTATTGAATGTATGAAAATATCACTTTTTACATAATCTTTTTTAAAATTTTGCTTTCATTGTTAAAATTTAATAATTTAAATAAGATATTTTAAACTTTATTATTGGCAAAATGTGCCATGTTCTAAAATATAAATTAATATATTAAAATCTAAATGGACTTTAGTTAATCTTCATTTTTAGTGTTTTAAACACCTCAGAAATAATAGAATTTTGATAATGGAAATTTTGATAAAATGATTTTTATTATTTAGTTGATAAGTTTAAGTGCACACATATATTTTAATGAAGGGATTATTATATTTTTAATTCTTAGATGCTTATCCAATTTTAACACAAATTGAATATTTATTAATATGGGAAGAAAAAACAACTGAACTTATAGATTGTATTGACATTTTACAAGTAAGGAAACTGAGGCACAGAGAGGTTAAGTGACAAAAGCCAAATTAGTGATAGAGCCAAGACTGGAACTCAGAGTTCCTGAGTCCCAAGCCAAAATATGGGCGTCTGTCAATAAGAGGTGAGTTTTAAGGAAGTATTTAAAGGCAAAGAGGATCCCTAGTTCAAGAGAAGCTAATAGTTTTTCAGACATGATAAATTTTTTAATTATTCAGAGCATTTTGTATATCATCCAAGCTCTTTCATCTTCCTTTTCCCCTTTTCCTTTACTTACTATTTCTGTTAACAGAAAATATGTAGAAGAAAAGAAAGTGAATTACAAATTTTCCCATTTTGTTACTTATTATAGCCACTAGTAAAATATTAGAAGTCAAAAAGGTTGAAAATAGTTGCTGAAGAGATTTTTAAAAAAATTATATCTAGATAACATTAACATGAATAATCAAAAACTTATAATAGGAGGAATTAACACTCAGATTTCTGGAGTATTGTAATCTCTTAAAATCCTGCACTTCTAAGAATTTTGCATGGTAAAACATATGTTTCAGTATACATATATATGTATATATATATATACACACACACATATATACATATATATGTGTATGGTAAAATATATGTTTCAGGATATATTTCTTCAGGCTAAACTACATAGCAGTGATCAGTAACTTGTGCAGCTCCTCTCTATGTTTCTTAGCAGTGTTTGTTGATGTTATTATGCAAAATTGAAAAATGTTTCTCAGTAGTATTGAAATATTTCTACTGGGGGCAGCTAGGTGACTCAGTGGATAGAGCACCAGCCCTGAAGTCAGGATGACCTGAGTTCAAATCTGATCTCAGACACTTAACATTCCCTAGCTGTGTGACCTTGGGCAAGTCACTTAACCCCAACTGCCTCAGCAAAAATAAATAAATAAATAAAATGAAATATTTCTACTATGTACAATGTTTAGCACTATGTTAAAACACTATAGGAATGTTAGCTATTGTTATTATTATTAATCAGAATTTCGGACCAATAATAGTCTCATAGATACCTTGGCTTTCATGATGATGATCCTTTTCCTTTTATTAAGCACCTATAATTTGCTAACTCCAATTTTATAAATGAGAAGATAATACAAGGAAATATACATTTTGATTAAAGGATAAATGGTGAAATAATGCAAAGATTTATATACATTTACTGCAATTGTATTCATCTGTTGACACTGGAGTTTAGAGAAACAGTAAAAGGACTGTGTGAGAGATCTTTGTTTTCAGTTAATATACTTGGTTAGATTTTTTTAGTTGTGAATAAATTTAAAAAAGGTGATTTCTCTGCATTAATTTATCCATTTAAAATTCTAGACAGTGGAAAACAAGGGATGGAATAGTCAAAAGATTGGATTTCCTGAAACAACAAGTAATAGTAAGTATTCACTTTTTTTGGGGGGGGGGGCTTTCTATATTTATATAACTGCTTCAATCAATTCAGTTGTTTAGCTAATATTTATTAAATACCTAATGGGCTCAAAATGCCATATTAAATTACTGTGAATGATTAAAAAATTGTAAATAACACAACCTCTGTAGTCCTGCAAATTCAAGTGTAATTGAAGGTGACCATTTTCCACTCATTGTTTCTTCTACTGCTATTGTTGTACCCTCTGAACTAGACAAGTGATCATGCCAAGGAGAAGCTAAAACTCTGGTATCTATACTATCTGGGATACTAGTCTTCATATTCACTTGGACCCTTGTGTGCCTTCTTCTTTTTCCCTCTCCCTTGAACTTCTTTCTTGGAAAGTTGTAATCAAATTAGCATTAATATTGCCTCTGGAAAAGATATCTTAATAGCTTACTCTCTTGCTCCATCCCCATCTTAGTGATTTCTTTGACTTCCACTCTCTTTGCTGTATACTTGTTTTGGTTTCACACACACACACACACACACATATATATATATATGTATATATATATATATATATATGAGCAGTATATTACTCTCTGAAAACAAAGAGACTTAAGATCCTTAAGAGAAATGTTTTCTAAGAAGACTCACTCTCTCTCTCTCTCTCTCTCTCTCTCTCTCTCTCTCTCTCTCTCTCTCTCTCT
>JAJPUD010005084.1:42546-56658 GCA_023553655.1 Myrmecobius fasciatus | reverse complement strand
TCTCTCTCTCTCTCTCTCTCTCTCTCTCTCTCTCTCTCTCTCTCTCTGTCTCTCTGTCTTTCTTTCTCTCTCTTTCTCTTAGACCCCTGATAATCACTGGATTCAGGAGGACAGGTATCATCTCCCTAAATTTCAATTAAGAAATTCATCCCTACTTAGTGTTATAATTATTTATTCATGTTTACCTTTTTATATATCTCTTTACTCCTTTGTTTAAACTTCAGAGTTTCTGGTCTTTTCATCAGGAGTGCTTAGTAGACTTCTATTTTATTTTTCTCCAGTAATATTATATTCAGTTTTGCTGGTTAAATCATTCTTCATATTAAACCCCTATGATTTGCTTTCTGGAATAGTGCATTCTAAGCTCTCTGCTCTTTTATACTAATGATCTTAACTGTGATTCCATTTTTATAGCATCTTACAATATTTTTCTTTTTTATTTAATTACTATAATAAGTTAAATAGATAAAATATATAAATATATAAAATAAATTTCCAATTACATGTAAAGATAATTTTCAACATTCATTTTTATAAGATTTTGAGTTTCAAATTTTTCTCTTTCCCTTCCTTTCCTTCTCCTTTCCCTAGACGGCAGGCAATCTGATATAGGTTATACATTTGCTGTCATGAAACATATTTCCACATTAGTCATGTTGTGAAAGAAGAAATATAACAAGAAGGGAAAGCTACACATAGCAAAAGACAAAAAAAGTGAAAATAATATATTTTGATCTACATTCAGACTTCATCATTCTTTCTTTGGATTTAGATAGCATTTTGGATATGAGTCTTGGAATTATCTTGGATCATTCTATTACCAAGAAGAGCTAAGTGAATTATAGTTGATTATCATATAATGTTATTACTATATATAAAATGTTCTTCTGGTTCTTCTCATTTCACTCAGCATCAATTCATGTATATCTTTCCAAGTTTTTCTGAACTCCACCTACTCATCATTTCATATAGCACAATAGTATTCCATTACATTTATATACCACAGCTTGTTCAGCCATTCCTTAATTGGTGGTATTCCCTTAATTTCCAATTCTTTGGAAAAAAAACCTACTATAAATATTTTTGTACATGTTGGTTCATTTCCTTTTTCTTTGATATCTTTGTGATACAATACAGTTTGATTGCCCTTTGAACCCACTTCCAAATTGTTCTTTGGAATGGTTGGATCAGTTTACACTCTACCAACAATGTATTAGTGTTCAGACTTTCCCACCTCTTTTTTTTAATATAGTATTTGTCATTTTCTTTTTCTGTCATGTTAGCCAAACTAATAGGTATGAGCTGGTACTTTAGAGCTGTTTAATTTGCATTTCCCTAATCAGTAGGGATTTAGAGCATTTTTTTCATCTGATTTATGTAGCTTCAGTTTTTTCACTTGAAAACTTCCTGTTCATATCCTATGATCATTTATCAATTAGGGAATTACTTGTATTCTTATAAAACTGACTCAATTCTCTATATATTTAAGGATTGCTGTAAAAATTGTTTCCTGTCTTTCTGCTTTCCTTCTATTCTTGGTTACATTGGTTTAGTTTGTACAGCATCTTTTTAAATTAATGTAATCAAAACAATACATTTTACATTTCATAATGTTCTCTAGCTCTTGTTTGGTCATAAATTCTTCCCTTTTCCATAGATCTGACTGGTAAACTATTCCTTGCACTCCTAATGTGCTTATGGAATCACCCTTTATGTCTAAATCATGTACCCATTTTGACCTTATTTTGGTATATGGTATGGGATGTTGGTTTCTGCCATCTGTTTTTAGTTGCTGCCATATTAGTATTCTTAGCATTTTTTGTTAAATAATGAGTTCTTATCCCAGTAGCTGGAGTTTTAGGGTTTATCAAGTAGTAGATTACTACAGTCATTTACTTCTGTGTTTTATGTATCTATCTATTGCATATCCACCATTCTATTTCTTAGCCAGTACCAAATTGCTTTGATGGTTGCTGCTTTGCAATATAATTTTAGATCTGATATGGCTAGGCCATCTTCCTTTGTATTTCTTTCCCTATTAATTCTCTTGATATCCTTGACCTTTTGTTCTTCCAAATAAATTGTGCTATGATTTTTTCTTTCTCTATAAAATATTTTTGGTAGTTTGATTGGTATGGTACTTAATAAGTAAATTAATTAAGGCATAACTATCATTTTTTTGTATTACCCATGAGCAATTGATACTTTTTCAATTTTTTAGTTCTGATTTTATTTGCGTGAAATGTTTTATAATTGTGTTCATATAGTTCCTGGGTTTGTCTTGGCAAGTACACTCCCAGATATTTAATATTATCTTTCTTTATTTTAAATGGCATTTCTCTATCACTTACTACTGAGCTTTGTTGGTAATATATAGAAATGCTATTGATTTATGTGAGCTTATTTTATATTCTGTGACTTTGTTAAAGTTGTTAATTTTTTCAAGAAGTTTTAAAATTGATTTCCTAGGGTTCTTTAAATATAGCATCATGTTATCTGTAAAGAGTGATAGTTTTGTCTTCTTATTGCCTATTTTATTTCCTTCCAGTTTTTTTCTTCTCATCACTAAAGCTAAAATTTCCATCACACAATAGTGATGACAGTGATCTTATTGGAAAAACTTTTAGTTTGTCCCCATTGCAGATAATGCTTGATAATGGTTTTAGATAGATACTACTTATTATTTTAAGGAAAGATGTATTTATTCTTATGTTCTTTAGCATTTTTTAATTGGAAGGGGTGCTGTATTTTGTCAGAAGTTTTTTCTGCATCTATTGATAGATAATCACATGATTTCTGTTGGTTTTATTATTGATATGGTTAATTGTACTAATAGTTTTCCTAATATTGAACCAGCCCTGTATCCTGGTATAAATCCTACCTGGTCATGGTATATTATCCTGGTAATAAATTGCTGTAATTTCTTTGTTAATTTTTTTTTAAAGATTTTTGCATCTATATTCATTAGGGAAATTGGTCTGTAATTTCCTTTCTCTGTTTTGGCTCTTTCTGATTTAGGTATTGGCACTATATTTGTGACATAAAAGAAATTTTGTAGGAGCTCTTCTAAGCCTATTTTTCCAAGTAGTATACAATATTGGAATTAATTATTCTTTAAAGGTTTGTAAATCCATCTGGCCCTGGAAATTTTTTTCTTAGGGAGTTCACTGATGGCTTATTCAGTTATTTCATCTTCTGTTAATCTTGGCAATTTATATTTTTAAAAATATTTATCCATTTCACCTAGATTGCCAGATTATTGGTATATAGTTGGACAAAATATCTCTTAATAATTGGTTTAATTTCCTCTTCATTCATGGTGAATTTACCCTTTTCGTTTTTGAAATGGGTATTATGGCTTTCTTCTTTATTTTTTAAATCAAATTGACAAAGATTTATCTGTTTTATTGGGTTTTTCTTCATAAAACCAATATCTTAGTTTTATTTATTCTTTTTTATTAAAGCTTTTTATTTACAATACATATTCATGGGTAATTTTTCAACATTGACCCTTGCAAAACTTTTTGTTCTAAATTTTTCTGTCCTTCCTGCCACCCCCTCCCCTAGATGGCAAGTAGTTCAATACATGTTAAATATATTAAAAATATGATAAATACTACACACACACACACACACACACACACACACACTCAAATTTATAGTTATCTTGCTGCACAAGAAAAATCGGATCTAGAAAAAAAAAAAACAAAAAAAAACCTGAGAAGGAAAGCAAAAATGCAAGCAAACATCAACAGAAAGCATGATAATGCTATGTTGTGGTCCACACTCAGTTCCCACAGGCCTCTCTCTGGATGTAGGTGGCTCTCTTAATCACTGAACAATTGGAACTAGTTTGAAACATCTCATTGTTGAAGAGAGCCATGTCTATCAGAATTGATCATCGTATAATCTTGTTGCCGTGTATAACAATCTCCTGGTTCTGATCATTTCATTTAGTATCAATTCATGCAAGTCTCTTCAGCCTCTCTGAAATAATCCTGCTGGTCGTTTCTTACAGAACAATAATATTCCATAATATTCATATACCATAATTTATTCAGCCATTCTTCAACTATGGGCATCCATTCAGTTTCCAGTTTCTTGCCACCACAAAAAGGGCTGCCATAAACATTTTTGCACATGTGGGTCCCTTTCCTTCCTTTAAGATTTCTTTGGGGTATAAGCTCAGTAGAAACACTGCTGGGTCAATGGGTATACACAGTTTGATAACTTTTTGAGCGTAGTTCCAAATTGCTCTCCAGAATGGTTGGATCCGTTCACAGTTCCACCAACAATGTATCAGTGTCCCAGTTTTCCCACATCTCCTCCAACATTAGTCATTATCTTTTCCTGTCATTTTTTATTTATTCATTCAGTGGTTTTCTTACTTTCAATTTTATTAATCTCTTCTTTGAATTTCAAATTTCTAATTTGGTATTTAATTGTTGATTTTTTTAATTTGTTCTTTTTCTAGCTTTTTCAATTGCATGCCCAACTCATTGACCTTCTGTTTCTTTATTTTATTCATGTAAGCATTTAGAGATATAAAATTTCCCCTAAGTGCTTCTTTGGCTGCATCCCATAAATTTTGGGATGTTATCTCATTATTGTCATTCCCTTTGATGAAATTATTGGTTTTTTGTATGATTTGTTGTTTGATTTTTTTATTCTTTAGAATTAGATTTAATTTTCAATGAATTTTTCATCGATTTTTTCATGATCCTTTATTACATGTAGTTTTTATTGCAGCATGATCCAAAAAGAATGCATTTAATATTTCCCCTTTCTACATTTGGTTGTAAGTTTTTTTTGCCCTATTATAAGGTCAATTTTTGTATGAGTGCTATATACTCCCTAAAAAAATTATTTTCCTTTCTATCCGCATTCATTTTTTTTTCCAGAAGTCTTTCATACCTAACTTCTAAAATTCTATTCACCTCTTTTCTTTTCTTTCTTTCTTGTTTCTTTTGTGTTTAGATTTGTCTGACTCTGAGGGGAGAAAGTTGAGGTTCCCCTTAGCTTCTGAGTGTAGTTTTGCTATTTGTTTCTTCCTGTAACTCACTTAGTTTCTTCTCTAAGAATCTGCATGCTTAAAGCACCAGCCCTGAAGTCAGGAGGACCTGAGTTCAAATCTAGTCTCAAACATTTAATACTTCCTAGCTGTGTGACCCTAGGCAAGTCACTTAATCCCAATTGCCTCAGCAAAAAAATAAAATAAAAAATAAAAGAATCTGCTTGCTATACCACAATATTTGTTTAATTTTGATATTATTTCATTGTCTATTGTATCTTTTAGAAAGTTGTAGTTTCTTTCCTTGTCTCTTTTAATTAGATTTATTTGTGCTTTTGCTTTGATAACAGAATTGCTACCCTTGATTTTTTTTTTAATTTTAGCTGAAGCATAATATATTTTGCTTTAGCTTTTTACCTTTACTCTGTGTGTGTGTGTGTGTGTGTGTGTGTGTGTCTCTCTCTCTGTGTCTACTTCCAATGTGTTTCTTATAAATAACATATTGTAGAATTCTGGTTTTTAATCCACTCTGCTATCTATTTCTGTTTTATGGAAGAATTCATCTCATTCAGTTTCATAGATATGCCTACTATGTATTTTCCCTCTATTCTATTTTCCCCGTTTAGACTTCTTTTTCTCTCTCCTTTCATTCTGTTCTTTCTCACAAGTGTTTTGCTTTTCAACACCACCTTCCTCAATCTGTCCTTTCTTCTATTACCCTTAACCTTTCCTTTTCTCCTTCTCCTTCTACTTCCCTATAGGGTAAGATAGATTTCCTTACCCAATTAAGTGTATGTTATTCCTTCTTAGGGCAAAATCTGAGTTAGGTTGAAACAATGCTAACGTCCTGCTTCTTTCCCTCTACTATAATAGATCTTTCATGCCTTTTCATACGATATAATTTACCCCATTCTGCTTCCCCTGTTTTTCTTTTTCTAGTGCACTCCTTTTTTTTCACTCCTTAATTTTTTTATTATTACATTGAAGTTGACTCTTTAAGTATATTCCTTCTAACTGCCCAATTATATATGCAGTTCTTAAGAGTTATAAAATATTATCTTTCCATATAGGAATGTAAATAGTTTAATCTTGTTGGATAATATGTTTTTTGTTCTTTCTTGTTTACTTTTTTATTTTTTTTTATTGAATCTTGTATTTAGAGTTCATATTTTTTGTTCAACTCTGGTCTTTTCACTGGGATATTTTAAAAGTTACTTATGAATATTCAACTTTTCCCCTAAAGATTATGTTCAATTTTGCTGGGTATTGATTCTTAGTTGTAATCCAAACTTCCTTGCCTTTTGGAATATCATATTCCAAGATCTCTGATCCTTTAGTGTAGAAGCTGCTAAATCTATGTAATGCTAACTGTTTGTTCCACCTTGATCTTTGAATTGGCTCTTCCTAACTGCTTGCAGTATTTCCTCCTTGAATTGATAGTTCATTCAATAGTTCCAAGGAATATCCTTGGAGTTTTCATTTTGGGATCTCTTTCAGGAGGTGATCAGTGGATTCTTTCAATGACTAATTTAACGTCTGGTTCTAAGATATCAGGAAAGTTTTCTTTGATAATTTCTTGAAAGATGCTGTCTAGACATTTATATTTTTAATTTTGGCTTTCAGGTAGTCCAATACTTCTTAAATTGTTTCTCCTGGATCTACTTTCCAAGGCAATTGTTTTTTCCATGATACATTTTACATTTTTTCATTTTTTAAAAATTTAGTTTGACTGATTCTTGATGTCTCATAGAATCATTAGCTTTTACTTGCACAATCCTAATTTTTATTTTCTTTAGTTAGTTTTTATGTTGTCTTTTCCAAATGATGAGTTCTACTTTTTTTTTTTTTGCTTTTTGCTGAGGCAATTGGGGTTAAGTGACTTGCTCAGGATCACACAGCTAGGGAATGTTAAGTGTCTGAGATCAGATTTGAACTCAGGTCCTCCTGACTTCAGGGCTGGTGCTCTATCCACTGCGCCACCTAGCTGCCCCTTGAGTTCTACTTTTAAAGAAGTTGTTTTCTTCAGTGGATTTTTTTTTTTCAATTGGCGAATTTTGTTTTTTATGCAGTTGTTTTTTTTCAGTCAATTTTTGTGCTTCCTATTCCAAATTATTGACTCTTTTTAAAATAATTTTCTTGTGTAATTCTCATTTTTTTTCTCAATTTTTCTTCACCTGTCTTACTTGATTAAAAAAAATCCTTTTTGAACTCTTCCAAGAAGATTTTTGAGCTTGAGACTATTTCATATTTTTATATGAGGCTTTGCATGTAGGCATTTTGACAGTTTTCTTCTTCTGAGTTTGTGTTTTGATCTTCCCTGTTGCCATAATAGTTTTCTGCGGTCAATGTTGTGTTTTATTTTTTGCTCATTTTAAAAAATTAAGCTCTGCTCCTGAAATACAGGGGTTACCTTATCAAGCTTCTTGTCCTAGGCTCCAGAGATCTGGTCACTGACTTTCTGTGTTGGGACTTCTGGAGCTGGTGGCTTGTCCACTGCATTATGAAAGTCTGGCCTCTCCCTGTTGTGCTCTGAGTTTGCTTGCTGCACTGGGGCTAGAGGCCTCACAGCTGAACTGCTGTGCCACAGGCCTGATGAGTCCAAAGTGTGGGACTTTGGGTGCTTGTCTGTCCTGTAGCTAAGAGCCTCCCACTGGCTAGACTGAATACCACTTGAACTAGGCTATGCTTGCCTTTTAACTCAACTAAGAGAGACCTTTCCTGAAGTCCTTCTAAATTGTCTTGTATTGGAAAACTATTTAATCCATATTTTTGAGGATTCTATTACTCTAGAATTCTTTTCAAGGCTTGATTTAATGCTTTTTTCTTTCTTTTTGTTTTTGTTTTTGCTGAGGCAATTGGGGTTAAGTGACTTGCCCAGGGTCACACAGATTTAACATTTTTTCGAAGGGAAATTGGGGAGAGCCCAGGAAACTTCCTGGCTTCTCTCTATCATCTTGGCACAGCCCTGCAATATTTTTCTTTTATTTGGAAGCTCTGGATTCTGGCTATAACATTGCAGGGAGTTTTCATTTTAGAGTTTCTTTCAGGAGGTGACCGTAGATTCTGTTTTCACTTTGCCTACTGGTTCTACGAGATCTGGGGAATTTCCTTTTAAGTTTTCTTGAAATATAATCTGAAGGCTCTTCTTTTGTTCATGGCTTTCAGGTAGTCCAATGATTGTTGTTTTTTTTTCCTTCTCATTCCATTTTCTAAGTCATGAGATAACCTTGCTTTTTTTTCCCCCCCTATCATTTGATTGTTTTAATATTGCTTGTTGTCCCAAAAAAGTCATTAGCTTCTATTTGGTCCATTATAATTGTTGTTTGTGCAAGATTTTGAATCTCTTTTGCTGAACCAAATAAAATTTTTCTTTAAAATTTCTTTGTCCAATATCTTTCTTTTTCAATTTTTTCCTCTAAAATTTGCATTCCATTTATTAAAGATCCCTAACATCTTAAATTCTTTATAAACTCTTCCTTCATCTCTTTCAAGAATTATAGTTGAATTTGTATCTCAGCTATGTTTTTATTTAAGGTTTTGCTTGAAGATGTTTTAGAGTCATTCTCTTTTTCTGGCTTTGTATCTTGAGTGCCCTTCACCATGATAGCTTTTAATGGTGGAATTTTTTTTTTAATTTTATTTTATTTGCAAAACATATGTATGGGTAATTCTTCAACATTAACCCCTACATAGCTTTCTGCTACAGATTCCTCCTCCCAACCTCCCACCCCTCCCCCAGATGGCAGGATATCCACTACATGCTAATTATGTTAAAATACTTGGCAAATCAAATATATGTATACATATTTCCAAACTTATCATTGTTGTGCAAGAAAAATCGTATCTACACATAAGACATATCAGATAAAGGAAACGCAATGTAAGCAAACATCAATCAAGAGTATGAGAATGTTATGTTGTGGTCCACATTTCACATCCCTCTCTCTGGGTGTATAAGGCTTTCTTCAGTGAACAATTGGAAGTGGTTTGAAACATTTCATTGTTGAAGGGAGCCATGTCCATCAGAATTGATCGTCATATAGTACTGTTGTTGCCGTGTATAATGATCTCCCGGTTCTGCTCATTTCACTCCTGCAAGTCTCTCCAGGCCTCTCTGAAATCGTCCTGCTGGTCATTTCTTACAGAACAATAATATTCCATAACATTCATATACCATAATTTATTCAGCCATTCTCCAATTGAAGGGCATCTATTCAATTTCCAGTTTCTAGCCACTACAAAAAGGGCTGCCACAAACATTCTTGCACATGTGGGGCCCTTTCCCTCCTTTATGATATCCTTCGGATATAAGCCCAATAGAAATGCTGCTGGGTCAAAAGGTATGCACAGTTTGATAACTTTTTTTTGTTTTGTTTTGTTTTTATTAAAGCTTTTTATTTGTATAACATATGTATGGGTAGTTCCCCAGCATTGACCTTTACAAAGCTTTCCATTACAAATTTTACCCCCAGTCCCCTCCCCTCCTCTAGATGGCAGGAAGTCCACTACATGTTAATAATGTTGAAATACTTGACAAGTTGTGCAAGAAAAATCCTATCTACAAGAAAAAAAAAGAAAATCAGAGAAAGGCAACACAATGCAAGCAAACATCAATAGAGAACATGAAAATGTTATGTTGTGGTCCACATTTCACATCCCTCTCTCTGGGTGTATATGGCTTTCTTCCCCGAACAATTGGAAGTGGTTTGAAACATTTCATTGTTGAAGAGAGCTATGTCCATCAGAATTGATTGTCATATAGTATTGTTGTTGCCGTGCATAATGATCTCCTGGTTCTGCTCATTTCACTCACCATCAGTTCATGCAAGTCTCTCCAGGCCTCTCTGAAATCGTCCTGCTGGTCGTTTCTTACAGAACAATATAATATTACATAGTATTCATATACCATAATTTATTCAGTCACTCTCCAATTGATGGGCGTCTATTCAGTTTCCAGTTTCTAGCCACTACAAAAAGGGCTGCCACAAACATTCTTGCACATGTGGGGTCCCTTTCCTTCCTTTAAGATCTCTTTGGGATATAGGCCCAATAGAAACACTGCTGGGTCAAAGGGTATGCACAGTTTGATAACTTTTTGAGCATAGCTCCAAATTGCTCTCCAGAATGGCTGGATCCGTTCACAGTTCCACCAACAATGCATCAGTGTCCCAGCCCTCCCACATCCCCTCCAACATTCATCATTAACTTTTCCTGTCATTTTAGCCAATCTGACAGGTGTGTAGTGGTACCTCAGGGTTGTCTTGATTTGCATTTCTCTGATCAATAGTGATTTGGAGCACCTTTTCATATGACTACAAATAGTTTTAATTTCATCCTCTGAAAATTGTTTATATCCTTTGAAATGGTGGAATTTTTTAAAGCTTTTTCTTCTACCCTATTTTCTGATTTCCAACTTGATGTTAGGACTAGATTCTGCACATTGACAGAGTAAAAGTCTATGCTGTTCTGCTTACCACTTTCTTATATTATTCTAGGGTCACAGGAACAGCTAAAGCTGGGGAATTGTAAACTTTCAGTTTTCCAACCTTTCTCATTCCTCAGAATGGTCTAATCTAAAGCTAAATCTGATTGAGACCTCCCTGGTCTAAGTTCTGCAAATTCCTGACCTGGGTTTGGGTCTGAGCAACAATAAGCTATCACTTCGTTCTACTGCAAACATGGTATTAATATTGAGGCTTTAGCAGAAACTGTAGATAATGGAAGGAATGGTAATATGATGATAAGATGCAAATCATATAACAAATCAACTATTAATATTTTAACTTTAGAAATGGTAAGGTAATTTTTGTCTGGCCAAAAACAACAATAACAACAAAAATCCAAAACTAACCAAATCACTAAAATTTTAGGGATTGCTGTCTCCATGATCAGAACAATACATGAAATGTTGGAGCTTAGAGGAAGACTTACCACCCTACTTCCACTCCCATACCCCATGTTCACTTTATCTGTACTAGTTTTAATGGTGAACTGAAAGGGATCTTTGTATCACAAGCATCATTGATACTGAATGATTCCTATGCTGCAGCACTGTAGGGAAGGTGGGACTCCAGCCTTAAGAAATCATTACTTAGCTTCCCATATAATTTTCTCCTAAGCAACACTAGAGGCTCTGGGACTAGATTGGTCTTGTAGCAACACAGCAACAGTAAAAAATCTGGTCTCTGCCTAAGAATTAATAACTTTGGGAATAAAATCTATTATTTTTCTATAGATTTTTGTAAGTTCAAATCTTAAGGTAACATAAACAAAGCCAATCCTACTTAATCAGTTCCATAAGCTTGAATTTCTGTTATAGGAACTTGTGTCAAGTGAGGGAATATGTATAGTGTTAGTATTTTGAATGTAAAAATGTGTATTTGTGATTACAAGTTTGGTTTCTAGGTATTAAATACTAACTGAAATGTTGTGAGACTTTGGACAATTTCCTTTACCTCATTATGATTCAGTTCAGTCATCTTTTTAGAGTTTTCATGTTGGAAATCATAAGAATTTTTCCATAAAAAACTTTTGTAGAAGGGGCAGCTAGATGATGCAATGGATAGAGCACCAGCCCTGAAGTCAGGAAGACCTGAGTTCAAATCTAGTTTCAGACACTTAACACTTCCTAGCTGTGTGACCCTGGGCAAGTCACTTAACCCCAATTGCCTGGGGGGGGGGAACCTTTTGTAAAATGATTAACTATTTTTGAAAAACATAAAAAAGGCGTAAAGTATTACTTTATAATGAACATAATGTCATCACAGATTTAAAAATATAGATTTCTTTCATGAAATATACTTTTTCACCTTTTGTTAAAAAGAGAACATTTTAAAGTCTAGATTCATTTGAATAAGTGATAAATATTTTAAAGTCTAGATTCATTTGAATAAAAAATAAATAGTATTTATATAGTGACTTAAGATTTGCAAATAACTTTACACATATCTCATTTTATCCTTACCACATCCCTGGACGGCAGATGATAATATTATACCCCATTTTATAGATGAGAAACCGAGTCTGGGTGACTTCCCTAGGATTACACAGTAAGCGTTTGAAGCTGAATTTAAAATCAGGTCTTTCCTTTCTCCAAATTAAATTTTCTCCCTATTAGTTGCTATGGAATTATTTTGGAGGTACATATTCCTTCCTTTCTTCTGGTTTCCCAAGGTATGGAGGGACAATGACAACTTGTATTCTAGGAACCCTTATTGTATTCCTTTTCACTATCTAAAAAAAGGAGGCATGATTTAGCATTAAAGGACAAAATATTTTCAATGTGGCATAGTTAAGATTTGTGTGACACCTGATTAGAAATAAGCAGGAAGTTAATATACACCTGTGTTTGATTTTTCCAATGGAAGATTTTTTTGGAGATTGCAGTCATAGGAGACTGCTAGCAATTACAACTAAAGAATAGTTTAAATGGTTTTGCAAGTGTTAGTGATTACACAGCCTGGCTCCTCTATGTATTTTCCTAGCTTGATTGCCTGCAGATTTAAATTATAGAATTAGGTTTGTTTTGTTTTTTTTGAAGATTTTCATGAATGTACCTCCAGCTGAAAAGGCATTGAAATAAACGTGCTCTTTCCTCTTCACCCCAAATGTGGATACTTTGGGTGCATAAGCCTGCACCTTTGTCACAGGCATGTTAAATTGCAAGTGCACATAACTCTGTAATGTGAGATTTGTGTTAAATTTAGCATGGGGCAATTTTATGCTTGGCATGCACATAAAAAGCTAGATTTTACAGATGAATGACTAACAAGTTTAAAAAAAGTTTGTGTGTTTTAAAGATCCACTGATGGCTAATGGAAAACTTTGTAAAACATTCTATTTAGAGACAATTCAGCTGATGCATATCTTATTTTAAAAAATTTTCATTCCCTGTTTCTTATTAATGAAGGATTTTATTTTAAAACAGGCTCATTGTTTCTTAAAGGTGAACTGTGAAGTTTAATTCAAAATTGGACTAGGCTCAAAGGTATTGGTATGTGCCGAATCCACCCACTAAAAGACTGTTCAGAGGCATTTACCACATAAATATGTTTTTGCTAACCTTTTAAAAAGTTTTATTTAGCCTCTGTGAAATCTGCTGGCTCTTCTAGGTTCATTAGAGATGACCCTAGATAAATAGAGCTCCTTTTGACTTTCAGTTGTAATTGTTATTTGTCTTATTCTTTGTCACTTCTTGTTTGTCTGTTCACTATTTAACCCTAAAGACATATCCTGAAACTAAAAAAGTGTTCCCATTCCCAACAGGCCCATACTGGGCTTTGTTTTCAGTTTCCTTTGGTCTCTACCCTTAATTTAGAACTACTACTGTTGGACTAATGAAATCTGTTTTTCTTAGATGATTATTTTTATATGATCTCTCAGATGTTTTGGTACTATGTTTATAGAATTAAAATGATCCTGATAAAAAAAAACAACCATTTTTTGCTCAATCTCCTCAGAGTCAATAAGAGTATTTGGCCTGATTTCTCCTAGTTGGACTATCTCTAGTTTGTGTTCATCCCAAAATATCTAAAGTCCATTTCTTTGCATTTTGTGTAGATCTTTACAATGGCATTAAAGAAACTGTAGAATCATTGCGTAAGAGGCAGTTTATATAAGCCTGCATGCATATACATATACAACATCTCCTTACATATGGATAGATGTACACATACAGATACACACATATGTATATATGTTTAAAATAAAGCGATAGAATGGACCTGTGATTTCATTGGTATGAGATATTTCCAGATGAGGAAACTCTCTACTCTTGCAAGTTAGTACCTTCTCAGCAATCTACAATATTAGAGTTGCTTAAACTTAAATGGCTTTCTCAGGGTCCTATAATCGATGTGTGAGAGAGGTAAGACTTGAACTCAGGTCTTCCTGGGTGCCTTTGCTGTTCCTTCCACATATCATACAATATATGATGTGTAAAAAGTTATACATAGTAACAAGTATATGTATATGTATACATATGTACATATATATATATATATACACATATATATATGTATATAGATTCCTTTATTTCCCCTTCACACACATACACACACACACACACACACACACACACACACACACACACACACACACAC
>JAJPUD010005084.1:0-42536 GCA_023553655.1 Myrmecobius fasciatus | reverse complement strand
CACACACACACACACACACACACACACACACACACACACACACACACCCCAGGTAGGGAACTAGCTATTACTTAAGAATACAGAAGAGGTGCCATTTAAGGCAATAATATGTGCTCTTCATCTAGGTATCTGGTGATCAAATAGAATTATTCACACCAAAGTCCTCTGCATTATCAAACAGTTCAACATCAAGAACAGATGTGGTTTTATCAAAGTGACAGTAAATAAAATATGCTACCATCTGAGTTGAAGCTGAAACTTCCTGCATGCTTTGTGCTTTCCTATTAGAATGTGAACCCTTTGAAAGCAGGGGCTTTCTTACTTTTCTTTTGACATCCTTAATGCTTAGCTTAGTGCCCTGAACAGTTTTGAGTGCATTTTCATTCATTCATCTGTAGTCATGCAGAAGGGGTCAGTTTGCAAATCAAGAATAGATAGACAAGAATTTCTCTGAGATAGAAAACTTTTTTTTCTTTTCTTTTTTTTTTAATTAAAGCTTTTTATTTGCAAAATATATGCATGGGTAATTTTTCATCATTGATCCTTGCAGAGCTTTCTGTGACAAATTTTTCCCTCCTTCCCCCCACCCCCTCCCCTAGATGGCAGGAAGTCTAATACATGCTAATTATGTTAAATACTTGACAAATCAAATATGTGTATACATATTTCTACAGTTATGAGATAGAAAACTTTTTCAGTCAGTTTTCTTTATGATAGCCAAACAAACAAACAAAAAACAGTGTTACACAGGTAAAGAGAAAATTATAGCAATGCTGACATATCTAAGTAATCGTAGTCTAACTAGAAAGGAATCTTTAGAATTCTTAATTTCTAAAGTCCTATGGTAAGAATTTTTTTAAAAAATGTCTTGTTTAAAAAGAAAGCAAACTTTTACTTTTACTCAAGGATGCAGTTCAATTTAAATTGTTATTATCAATGCTTGATTGGCTCAGAATCTAATCAGTTCTGCCCAGGTAGGCTATATGTTCATGATGGCATAGATGCCTAATGGAAGAATGAAAAATTGACCCTTTACTTATTCAGGAAACAGCTCAAAATAGTCTCCACATATTTCATTGCTGGAAAAAGAGAGGTGAAAGGTAGACTACTCCCTTTTGTATATTCATGGCGTTATCAGCTCTTCTGGCTTGGCAGCCTATTGAGAGATTTTCTGCCATCTCAAAGTACAAACCTTTTAATGCCAAGCATTAAGGATGTCAAAAGAAAAGTAAGAAAGCCCCTGCTTTCAAAGGGTTCACATTCTAATAGGTTTTCTAGGTTGGAAAAAGCTGAAATTTGCCATAGAAGACCAAAGGATGACTCATTATGTCCTCAGAGGTTTTGGAAGTTTCTGGGGGGAAGGGTGAGGATCCCAGGGTGATCCAAAAAATTCTTGTAACCTCTTTAAATTAGTTGATTTAACATACAGTTGAACCACCAACTTGGTTCATTGAACTCTTCAACTACTACAGAAATTCAGATAATTGAATACAACAAAACCAACCTAATGCTGGGAGTAGGAAAGTGAAAGGACATTAGCCATTAGGACTACTGCAAAAAAAAAAAAAAAAAATTAAAAAAAAACAAACTGCAGGGGAAGTGCTATGTTATAGAGTTTGTTCTTGTTTTGATGGTTTGAAATATGAAAGAAAATCAGCTACAGATAACTCATTCATTCATTTCTGTAATAATCCAATGAAAAGAAAGTTTCTCATTTGTTTATGTTTAGCTATTTTAAACATCAGTTATTTTTATTAGCTTGGCTCTCTACAGTGTGAGCAAGGATACCTTCCAGTGTCATGTTATTTTTGGGGAAAAATAACTAAATATTTGCAATTCATTAAAATTACTCACAAATAGAATGGCTTAAAATTTCTTTGATGTATTTGTGGTCTTTAGAAAAGAATTTTATTGATGCCTTTTGTTTTTTATCTCACAATCATTTCTAGAAATACACATACACACACACACACACACACACACACACACACACAGCCTTCCCCTCCCCAACAAAGAAAAGCAACAACTAGTAATAAGCTCCACCTTTTACACTGTATCCAGCTTTTTTCCTTACTCATCAGTCTCTTCTCTTAAGGAAAAGAGATGTTTTTCATTACAATTCTTGGGGACTATCACTAGTTTTTACTCAGATTGATTTTCTTTTAATGACCTTTCCAGTTACAGTTTTTTAGTCATTATACATCTTGTCCTTCTAGTTTTGTTTATTTTGCTCCTTCTTAGATTATATGGATGTCTCTCTGAAGTTTTTATATTTATCATTTCTTTCATTATTATTATTGTTGATTTGTTTGTTGTATCTTGCTCTCCACTGACCCCATTCGGGGTTTTCTTAACAAAGATATGGAAGTGGTTTGCCATTTCTTTCTCCAGTTCATTTTACATATGAGAAACTGAGGTAAACAGAGTTATGTGACTAATTCTGGGTCATACAACTGGTAAGTGCCTGATTTGAACTCAAGTTCCCATGACTCCTGACCTGGAACAATATCTACTGTGTCCCCTTGCTTCCCTGTTACCATTTATTACCACATTCACAGGATTTTCAACCATTCCCTAGTTGATGGATATTTACTTTGTTTCTAGTTCTTGCTACATATATATATATATTTTTCATATATATATATATATATATATATATGCTAATTCTTTACTTATGGCATTCATCTTTTTGGGATACATATACTAGCAGCATGGTCACTGAGACAGAATATCGAGAAATTAGTCCCATGCAATTCCAAAATTATTTCAAAAACACTTGGAGAAATATACCACCAGTGCTACCAACAGTACATGAATGTGTCTATTTCCTCATATCCTCTCCAACATTTACTGTTCCAAGTTTTTGTGTTCTTTACAAGTTTATAAAGTATGAAAAAATAAAATCTAAAAAAATCTAAAAGCTGATTTAACTTACTATTAATTTACTATTAATGATTTGGAATATATGGTTCTTTGGTTTTATATATTTATACCTATTTTCTAGATGTACTGAATATCCAGTTTTTACCAGTTATATTTGATACAAAGATTTTCTTAATTCTCTCTGTATTTTATTTGTGCAAAACCTTTTTCATTTTATGAAATCAATTTTTTTAAATTTTTTTTCTTTTATGGTCATAATTATTCTTGTTTCATGAGGAATTCTCCACTCATTATTGGGTTTTTTTTTCCCTGAGGCAATTGGGGTTAAGTGACTTGACCAGGGTCACACAGCTAGGGAATGTTAAGTATCTGAGACCAGATTTGAACTCAGGTCCTCCTGACTTCAGGGCTGGTGCTCTATCCATTGTGCCATCTAGCTGCCTCCTCCACTCATTATTGTTAAAGCAGTTTGGTTTTACAATAGATAGAACACTAGACCCATAGTCAGGAGTTCACATTTGGCCTCAGACACTTCACTAGCTGTGTGACCCTAGACAAATCATTTAATCTCTCTAAGATCTCATTTACTCATTTGTAAAACAGGGATAAAAATAGCATCTACCTCCCAGAGTTGTAAAGATCAAATGAGACTGTTTGTGAAATACTTTATGAAACTTAAAGCATTGTAGAAATGCTAGGTGTTATTATTGTGAAAGATGCCTTCTGTTCTTTTCTAATTTTTTGTTTTATGATATGATCCCTCTTATAGTCAGGTCATGTAGATACTTGGAGTTTATTGCAGTATGTAGTTTAAGATGCCAATTTAAGCCAAGTATGTGACAATTTTCTTTATTTTCCTAGCAGTTGTGGTCAAATAGAGAGTCCCCAATAATGTATATTCTTAGGTTTTAATTTAACACTGAACTATTGTTTTAGATTGCTTCTGGATTATGTGTGTTGTTTGTGTGTGTGTGTGTGTGTGTGTGTGTGTGTGTGTGTGTACTATTGCATTGACCTACTTTTCTATTTTTTAACCAGTAACAGATAGTTTTGATTACTGCTTTAAAATATAGTTAATTTTCTCATACTGCTATGCTTCTTTCATTTCTACTTATTTTCATTATTTTTCTTGAGATTCTAAACTGATTATCTTCCAGATAAGCTTTATTATTTTGTATAGTTCTATATCTTTTTGGTAATTCAATTGGTCTAACACTAAATCTGTAAATTAATTCAGATAGTATCGTAGTTTTATTTTATTTTTCTATTTTCTTTTTTTCTATTTTTTTTTATTTCTGTAAAGAATGATCTATGATTTTATTTATGTAAAATAATTTTATATGAATATCAAATTTTTTTATATGTTGTATAATTTTTTTCAACTAGAATTTCTCTTGTTTTTCTTGATTTTTTTGATTAATACTACATAGAAATGCTAATTTTGATTTTTTTTTCTAATGATGATTTCCATAGATTAATTTCACATTCTACTACCTTCCCATATACTTTATGATTAATCAATCAATAGGAATTTATTAAGTATCTCTTATATGTCAGATTCTAGGTGGTATGTTGGAAATACAAAGACAAAAATCATTCTTTTAAAAAATTATTATTCAGAAAGAATACATCTATTATATGAATGTAGAATACATTAGGAAAGGAGAAAGAGAAGGCAGTTTAACTTACTCTAGAGTAGAGAAAAGAGAATAATATTTAATGAGTCTGCAAAATTAAGCAACTTTAAGAAGTTTAAAAACATGTGCAAGTAAGGTCTAAGTTAATTGTGTTTTTGAAGGAATAATACTGTTTCTCTATCTTGAAAGATTAGATATTTAAAAAAAAATCTTAACTCATTAATTTAACAATTCTATTAAAATAAAATATGCATACTTTAATATTTGATGTCACACAATATTTTTTTATTCACCACATGCAGTATATTAGTTATTTTAACATTTAGAAAACTTTGGTAATGTGGAAAAAGTCCAAACCATTGTTCCAGATAGCAGTTAGATATTTGGGTGGATCATGTAAAAACATTGAAATGCTTGAGAAAACATGTGAAATGTTTGTTTTAAGTATTATTACATCAATGGAAAAGCCATCTGCTGTAAACTTTTTTACTGAAAGTTTTTTTCTGAAAACTTTAAGTAACTGTCCTATTTTTAAAAAATTATTCTTTTTGCTGTGATGTTATTTCAAGTGTATTATTTTACTTCAAGATGTTTTGCTTTGTGTTAATATAATTGGATTTTCTTTATCATATAATATATTACCCTACTGCTATATTTAGTGTTCATAAATTCACCTTTTGTAAACCAATTTGTAAATAGGTTAAATGTCTGTTTTTGAGTTTAAATTTAAGTAAGGAATTTATAGCACTGAGATGTAATATGAAAATTTAATTCTATGATATTCTGTTATTCATCATAAAGTAATTGAATACTTATATAATGCTTCATAACTCAGAAATATAGGCCTATTTATGTCATTCTATTTAACTAAAACTAGGTCAAGGAAGGAATATCAGTAGTCTTTCTTAATCATTAAGTAAATGTCTTTCTGTCTTTGATACTTACTAAATTTGAAAAGTAGAAAGTTGGCATATAAATTAGCTTGATACAATAGCATTGTGAAATATTTCTGGAAATGAACTGTTCTTTGTATATTTGGCACAAAGTCTGATTCCTGGCATATAGTAGCACTTAATAATGCTTACTGTTTTTTGAATTACTTGTTGCCTACTTAACTATTCTTATTATTTTCTGGATGTCTTTGGGATATAGACCTATCAGTGGTATTGCTGGATCAAAGGGTATGCCCTTTGGGCATAGTTCCAAATTGTTCTTCAGAATGATTGTATTAGTTCACAACTCTACCAATAGTGCATTAGTTTTCCTACATCCACTCCACCGTCCAACGTATTTCTATTTTGTCATATTAACCATTCTGGTAGGTGTGAGGTGATGCCTCAGAGTTGTTTTAATTTGCATTTCTCTAGTCAATAGTGATTTATTTTCATATGACTACAGATAGCTTTAATTTCTTCATCTAAAAACTCTCTGTTCATATCCTTTGATAAATCATATCAATCAGGGATTGACTTGTATTTTTATGAATTTGATTCAGTTCTCTGTATATTTGAGAAATGAGGCTTTTATCAGAGATACTTGTTGCAAAAATTTCCCCTCGGTTTCTTATAATTTTGGTTGCATTGATTTTGTTTGTGTAAAAACTTTTTAAATTTTATATAATCAAAATTATCTATTTTACATTTTATAATGTTTTCTATGTTTTTTTGTTCTAAATTCTTCCCTTACCCCTAAATTTGACAGAAAAACTGTACTGTGCTCTCTTAATTTTCTTATGGTATCATCCATTATGTATAAATCATATACCCATTTTCACGTTATGTTGATATAGGGTGTGAGATATTGGTCTATACCTAATTTTTGCCATAGTGTTTTTCAGTTTTCCCAGCAATTTTTGTCAAATAATGAATTTTTGTTCCAAAAGCTTGGACCTTTGAGTTAATCATATTAATAGATGCTTTGGGTTTCTTTGCCTTTGTTAGGTATAGTAGATTTAGACTTTTATTTTTTAACTAAAACAAATACCATTTTAATCAGTTAATCTATCAATAAGCATTTATTATTCCTAGGCACTGTGGTAGGTTCTGAAAAGAGAAAGGCAGAAACAGTTCTTCCTCAAGAAGCTTATATTCTACTGGAGGAAATGTGTATAACTTTATATAGATACAAGATACATTCAAAGAAGGAGAGACTCCTTGAGTGAGGTAGCCTGGGAAAGGACTCCTACTAATAGTTGATTTGTGTCTTGAAGGAAGCCAAGTATTCAAAGAGGAAGAAATCAGGAGGAAGGGCATTCCAGGCATAAATGACAGTCAATGGAAAGGTAGGAGATGGTAGATGGAATACAGTACACACCAGAATAGTTGGATCACAGAGTATATAGAGGTTGTAAAAAGCTTTAAATGCCGAGCAAAGGACTTGTATCCTGGTGATAATAGGGAGCCACTGGAAATTATTGCATAGCGAGAAGTACCTTGGTCAGAACCCTGTTTTAGTGACATCATTTTTGTAGTTGAGTGGAAGATAAATTAGAGTGGAGAGATCTGAGGCGGGAAAACAATTTAAAGGGCTATTGCTGTAGACCAAGTGATAGGGAATTAGCGCCTGACCTAAGGTGGTTGCTAGGGAAGTACAAAGGAGGAGACGTATATAAGAAATGTTGTGAAGATAGAAACAGCAAGATTTGGCTAATGATTGGATATGTTGGGTGAGTGGGAGTGAGGGATCAAGGGTGATTCTAAAATTTTAGGTCTTGGTAACTGTCTAGATTGTGGTACTCAACACTAATAGGAGTATTTGGAAGAGGATTAAATTTGGGAGCAGGAGATAGAGTTTTATTTTGGACATAATTGAGTTTGAGATGTGTAGGTGGTGTAGTGGATAGAGTGCTAGACCTAGAGTCAGGAAGGCCTGACATCTTAAAGACCATTATTCCTACCATTTTGTTTTATATATGGAGAAATGTAGGCCCAGAAATAAGCTATATGCAGGATGAATTGGAGATAATAGAGAAAAGGAACTAGAATTAAGAGGGGTTAGAAGGACTTCCAGTAAAAAATGGGATTTTAGTTGGAACAGAAAGGAAACCAGGGAAGTCAGAAGGCAAATTTAGGGAAGGAGAGCATTCCAGACATGAGGGAGAGTCAGAGAAAATGTCTTTGAAGCTTTGAAGTGGAATATCTTGTTCATGGAGCGGTAAAATTGTATAATGTCACCAGACTGAAGAGTATGTGTTGGGATGTAAAATGTAAAGACTAAATATGAAGGCAGGGATTTTTTTAAAGCTTTTTATTTTCAAAACATATGGGCAGATAATTTTTCTTTTTTTCTTTAATTTTTAATTTTTATTTTTATTAAAGCTTTTTATTTGCAAAACATATGCATGGGTAATTTTTCAACATTGATCCTTGCAAAACTTTCTGTTTCAAATATTTTCCTCCTTTCCCCCACACTCTCCCCTAGATGGCAGGTATCCAATACATGTTAACTGTGTTAAAATATATGCCAAATCATATATACACACACACACATGTTTATACAGTTATCTTGCTGCACAAGAAAAATTGGATCTAGAAAGAAAAAAAAATCTGAGAAGGAAAACAAAATGCAAGCAAATATCAACAGAAAGCATGAAAATGCTATGTTGTGGTCCACACTCAGGTCCCACAGGCCTCTCTCTGGGTGTAGATGGCTTCCTTCATCACTGAACAATTGGAACTGGTTTGAAACATTTCATTGTTGAAGAGAGCCATGTCCATCAGAATTGATCATCATATAGTCTTGTGGTTGCCAAGTATAATGATCTCCTGGTTCTGCTCATTTCACTCAGCATCAGTTCATGCAAGTCTCTCCAGGCCTCTCTGAAATCGTCCTGCTGGTCATTTCTCACAGAGCAATAATATTCTATAACATTCATATACCATAATTTATTCAGCCATTCTCCAATTGATGGGCATCCCTTCAGTTTCCAGTTTCTAGTCACTACAAAAAAGTCTGCCACAAACATTTTTGTGCATGTGGGTCCCTTCCCTCCTTTAAGATCTCTTTGGAATAAAAACCCAGTAGAAACATTGCTGAGTCAAAGGGTATGCACAATTTGATAACTTTTTGAGCATAATTCCAAACTGCTTTCCAGAATGGTTGGATCTATTCACAGTTCCACCAACAATGTATCAGTGTCCCAGTTTTCCCACATCCTCTCCACCATTCATCATTATCTTTTCCGGACAGATAATTTTTCAACATTGACTCTTGCATAGCCTTTTGTTCCAAATTTTCCCCTTCTTCCCCCCCCCTCCTTCCCTAGATGTCAAGCAATCCAATATATGTTTTGCATGTTAAAATATATATCAAATCCAATATATGTAAACATTTATACAATTATCTTGCTGCATAAGAAAAATTAGATAAGAGAAAGGAAAGAAAATGAGTAAGAAAACAAAATGCAAGTGACAAAAAAGTGAGAACACTATGTTGTGATCCATACTCAGTTCCTACAGTGCTCTTTCTGGGTGCAGATGGCTCTTTTCATCACAAGATCATTGGAAGTGACCTCAATTGTCTCATTGCTGGAAAGAGCCACATCCATCAGAATTGATCTTTGTATAATCTTGTTGTTGCCGTGTATAATGACTTCCTTGTTCTGTTCACTTCACTTAGCATGAATTCATGTAAGTCTCTCCAGACCTTTCTGAAATCATCCTGCTGATCGTTTCTTATAGAACAAAAATATTCCATAACATTCATATACCATAACTTATTCAGCCATTCTCCAACTGATGGGCATCCACTCGGTTTCCAGTTTCTTGCCACTACAAAAAAGGGCTGCCATGAACATTTTGAGATGGGAGTTTTAAAAAGAAGTTTTAAGTTATAAATAAGAGATGTGGACATGTTTGAAAGCTACAGGGAATCTCCCTATAGACAGAATTGTTGTAAATAGATAAAAAAGTGGAGATGACAGAGGGGGAATCTGTTGGAGGAGAAAGGATGGAATGGTATCACTTGAGCAGATAGAGGGGTTAGCTTTGGTAAGTACCTCATCATATGAGACAGAAGGCAGTGGCAGAAGATAGATGAATGATATAATAGGGAGGTCACAACTCAGGATGAATGACCTCAATTTTTTTTTCTGTAATATGTGACAAAGTTCTTAGCTAAGAGGATGAGGGTAGAGAAAGCCAAAGAAAACTTAAGAAGGGATGAAGAGGTTTGGAAGAGCCAGTGTGGAGAGTGGGATGGTAAACTGATAAGATTAGTAGAGAAAAACTCTGTAGCAGAAGGACCCAGTTGAGGTTGTCTAACATAAATTTGTAGCAGACTTAGACTGGTTTTTCTACCTTTGTTCAATAGCATGAGTGTTGGAGCGAAGGCAGTAAATAATAGGAGTGTTCCAGTGCTTAGGCTTGGCAGGGCATAATTGATGAAATGATAAGGGGGATAGAGATGAAGAGAGAAGGACAGAGAATAACTAAATTGGTTCAACAAGGTATCAAAATGGCGAAAAGGAGAGAGTGTGTGTCCTATTTATGAATTGGGGTGTTAATTCTTATTCTCAAGTCATGGTATAAGAGATCTAGATGGGAAAAAAGTGAGGCTCTTAATTTCCTGGCCAAAGTGGGAAAAAATAAGATGATGAGAAAAGATGACAGCTTTAAAAAAAGGAAATTAGGTTTTGGTGATGTGATAATACAAAAGATCATTTGGGATATTGAGCATGTCCTACATAGTTTCATACTACGCAGAATTTCACCCTCTTCTAGAACTGGAAATAGTCTTGTTTATGCTTTCTCTGAGTTCTTTGCAATCATCATGGAATTATAAGATCTTGTAATTTTTTTCTTCATGATACTTCCTTCCCAGTGGCATGTCCTATCCAGAATTTAAATGGTTCTTCCCCAGCAGTATATGGATGCTCTCCTAGGAAGTTCTACTTGGGATAAGGACCATTGAATTATTTAATAGCAGTTATACAGGTTAATTCCTGATGTCAACTTTTCTCCATACAAGTAAGTGTCTTATGCGATTCCCAGATAATCCTACTTCCAGGAAAGTTTTGAGCTTTCTTGCTATCTTTTCATTGTTAATGCAAGAGCTGGAACTTAGTTTCCAGACAATTCACTCCCTCTTTAATCTCTGGGTTTGCTGTTATTACTACTGATTCATTGTTATTGCCTGTCCTTCTTTCTTGAAGAGGACCATGACATCAGGGAAGTGATGCCATAACATGCAAGTGAGTAGGATTTAAGTGAGGGCAGGCTATGCAAGGTCATCTGCCTCATTTTTCCCTCCAGAGTCATCTGGGTCTAGAGGCAAGATATAGATCAGGACAACTGAAGATGGCCCTGAATGCAATGGGAGATGTGGGTCTTTTTAAGCTAAGGTCTTCAGCAGGTCTCAGTTTGACTGAGATCGCACCCATTCAGTGATTAAGGATAGGTAACAATTGAGGCAAAGAATTTCCTCTTTCATCTAATCCAAGGTAATCTAAATAAACTAATTTATAGAACACAGAATTTTATCTTTCTCCTTGACATTTTACTAAGTACTTCATGTCTCTCCAAATTGACTCCAGAACTTTGTAGGAGACTCTATCTTTGTTTCCCCAAGGAAATAGGCATCCTAGTGAAAATAAGTGTCCTATTTGAAGGTTCAAATTGAGTTTTTTGCCAATACTGCAAGTATTTAATGACTGTTGGTCCTTTTAGCTTTAATTGTGCACTATACAAATGTGAGTACAATCATACAACCATGCAATCAGCAGTGGCAGTTAAGTGATACATTGGATAAAGAACACTGGGCTGAAGTCAGGAAGACCTGAGTTCAAATCCAACCTCAACTGCTTGTTAACTGTCTGATCCTGGGCAACCCAATTAACTTTTCTTTGCTTAGTTTTCTCAATTATAAATTGCAAATTATGAAAACTATCTCTTAGAGTTGTTGAAAGGTGAGGATCACATGAGATATTAATTTTAAGTTACTTAGTACAGTGCCTGATACATAATAGGTGCTATGTAAATTATATTATGATTATTTTCACTTTTATTAACAATAATGAATTAAAACTAATAAAATAAATTTAGTAGCACAATGAAAATACAATTCTTTTTAGAATGAGACTTCTCTTAGGAATAAAAAAAGGAAGAAACTTCATCTGTAAAGGAAATATCTTTAGGCTATACCAAATAGATTTAAAAAAAAAAAAAAAACACAACTTGAAAATAAATTCCCCACAAGAGTTCCCACATGTAATGCGGCTTAGGTATTTCACAATATACTTCCCCTGTACCCAGAACTCTCTCTGAAACAAAGAAAAGCTAAGGCAACCCACAAAGTGATCTTATCTGTCAGTGTATTAAACATTCCACATCTTTAGACCTCTAACTTTATTTCAAGAGGATGAAAGTATATCTCATCATGGGTCTCTGGGATCAAAATTAGACATTGCATTAAGTTAGAATTCAGCTACCTTTTTTAGTGTTCATTGTTGGTTGTTATTCTACATGCTCAAAGAAGACCAAAATGATATCACTATGTTGGGATCAGGGTACAGTATGTCTAGCTATAATTGATCAGACCAAAACAAGCTTGAAAGGCTGTGCCACAGGTTGGGCACAAGCAGTCTGTGTGGAACATTTGGAGTAGAAATATCTCTATATTTGTGTATCTCATTTCCTTTGAGCTACTGCAATTCTGCTTTACTCATAGAGCACAGTGACTTCTTTGATTTGGGCATGCCATGCTGTGTGGTCCCATATCAGTGTTTCCTGTATCTCACAGTTAATTCTAAAATTCTTTAGAGAGAACATGAAAGTATCCCTGGCTTGCTTCTTCTGATATCCTTATGAGTCCTTGCCTTCTTGGAATTCTCCATAAAATAGTGTTTCTTTACTCAGAATCAGTTCATAAAATCTTCCCATGTTTCTCAGAATTCTTCACAGTCATAATTTCTAATATTAAAATTATGTTCCATCACCTTCATATACCATAATTGGTTCAGCCACTCTTGAATTGATTTGCATTCACTTTGTTTTCAGTTTTTGATAGTTTTAAGTCCTGATACAAATACTTTCATTTATGAGATTTTTTTCTTGAACTTTGAACCCTTTGGGGGAGGGTACATGGCACATAATTTTTAAACATAGTATAAAATATTAAGAAAAATAAATTAATCTAATTATTTTAGAAAGTTGTTCTGTCCACTTCCCCTACTCATATTTTACAATTCCATACATCAAGCTCCATGATATGTCTTCTTATCACAGTGTGGACTAGAAATAGATAAATATTTCTCTGTGGATCCTCAGAGAAATATTTAGCTAACAAATATTTGTTTAATATTTGTTGTTCAGTTGTGTTTCAGTCATGTCTGACTCTTTGTGACCCCATTTTGGGGTTTTCCTATCAAAGATACTAGAGTGGTTTACCATTTCCTCCTCCAGCTCATTTTAGATATAAAGAAACTCAGGCATACAGGGTTAAGTGATTTATCCTAGATGTAACTTTTTAATAAATGCACATAATTCTAATATCAAAAACATCCAGCTGTCTATGGCACAGAGATATTTTATTTAGTTCTTTGTATTTTGGCAGTTAGGTAGAGCACACTTACTAGTTGTGTGGTCCTGGGAAAGTCACTTAACTGTTTCCCTTAGTTCCTTTTCTGCAAAATGACCTTGAGAAGGAAATGGCAAACCACTTCGGTTATCTTTGCCAAGAATGCCCAAGTTGGGTCTTGGAGAGTTGAACATTATTGAAAAATAACTGAATAACAACAAGTTATGCAAAAATTGTAAGTGTTAGATACAACTCTTTTTTTCTTATTTTTTTTATTAAAGCTTTTTATTTGCATACCATATGTATGAGTAATTCTTCAACATTGACCCTTACAAAGCTTTCTGTTATAAATTTTCCCCCCTAGTCCCCACCCCTCCCCTAGATGGCAGGAAGTCCACTACATGTTAACTATATTAAAATACTTGACAAATCAAATATATGTATGCATATTTCCACACTTATCTTGCTGTGCAAGAACAATCCTTAGATACAACTCTTAACAAGGGTATAATCTTCAGATTTTGTCTCTTAGACACAAATGCTTTGTGATAGCCCTCTGTGTTATCCCTTCAATTGGCAATTCTGAGAATCATGAAGGTTCCTTGTTAACTTTACAGGAACGACTACAACTACCAGGTGGCGGTCACTTGATTAATGTTTCTTTGATGTTTTGCCATTTTACCAGTACTAGAACTAGTAATGTCAAAAGCTGTTGTCACACCAGCTATTTCCATTGTCCTAAAATGATCCCTCTTTTTTATTTACAGCTCCAAAGGGAATTCTTCATTTGTCTCCTGATATTTATCAAGAGATGGAAGCAAGCCGCAACAAAGTAGTTTCTGACTTTGCAGTAAACTATTTGTCTTCCAGTGAAATGAGTCAGCCTTCAAGCTCTTTCTTCAGCCTATCTCCACCGTCAAATAGCACTACTACATTAGCCAGGGAATTCCTTATTAATGGGACATCTCCATCATCTGAAGCCATAGGTCTGAAAGGAAATTCTCCTACTTCCCCCTGCCCTATAATGCAACCTTCAAGACAACTGGAATATTTAGCAAGGATTCAAGGTTTTCAGGTATGAAACAAAATCTATTCATCAACTTAAAACTCAACATTTTTATCTGTCTGAGAATTTGGTCCTATCTTCTAGTTTAACTTTGTAAACTTAATATAAGTACGAAGAATAGATGAACCCATGAAAACACATAAAGCCACACATGAATCATTTTCTTTTATTTTCTATCTATTCAATAATGCCTTGCTATATAGTTCTCTTCCATTTTAGTTTTTTATTTCCTTCTCATTTCCATTTTTTCCCTGCTTTTTGATTTTTCAAGTGCACCTGTTTTATCATTCCCTCTTTAGAAAACAAAAAAGAAGCCAGCTTTTCTGAGATGTTTATTGTTATTCTTGAACTCATCTTTTTAAAATTATTGTTAGGAGTTTTCTTTAATGGAATGTTTACTCATGAACAGTTTTTGCTGTTAGTACTCCATTTATCAAAGAAGATAGCTCACTATAAAATATAATTTAAACTAGATGTACTTTGTCCAAATTCAAAGCCTAGAAATGGCGATTTGTTTTATTCAATGAAATGATTCTCCATTTAGTATAACATCTGCATCAAATGTCATCAGCGTATCCTGTTTCAATAGGAGGACAAAGTAACTTGTAATTCTATCGTACACATGAATAGGTGATGGGAAGTGTGATTTCTAAAATACAGGGTTATATTACTATAATAAGACTTCTGGAAGGCCTTTTATTTGGGGAATATAGAGGACTAATACTTTTAAATAATATAACTCTTTGGAGAGGAAATCTCTAGCTGTAAACTTATTTCATGGTTATTTTTAATTATTTGCCAGGTTGTAACCATTCATTAACTTTACTAGATAAATGGTTATATCCTTCAAAGCTGAATAACTATGTCCCCCCTCTGATTTTTCATTATTTGGAGTTTGCTTTTCTCTGCCCTTTCCCTTAATAATGAAATAATACCTGGGATTGAATAATGTCATTAGGAAAAATTACATGTGTATTCATATTATGAAAACAAATTATTTTACTTCCCCCAGTATTTTTGAGTATCTATTATTTTCTTTTTTCAGAAACCAAATTATATGAACTACATTGTTAAATGTTGTTTGAGTTTTTAAATGTTGCAGTTATAAATGGTATAAATGAAGTGGCTCCAAGTTGTTTATTCTTCTAAGATTTTAAATCTTTCACTAAAAAGTCATGCTTTTGAATATTTTCAGGTATTTTATTTTAAGGAAAATTAAGGGGAATCTCTTTCATTAAGTGTATGTGTGACCATACAGCTAAGTTGCTGGAAAGAGTTCAGTAAGTTTGAATTCTTCTGGTCATCTGCAAGGACAAAATAGAAGTTCATTAACTGATGAAAAGAAATTCAGTCCCTAGAATTTTCCTTGTTTCCTTTCCAAATCTGTCAATAGTAATAGTAATATTTTATTCCTAGAGAATCAAACATAAATTTATTTCCTAGAGGCTATAACTGATTTGTGAATGATGAAAGGGCTCCTGCAAAGCTGACAGGTAACTAACTCTTTCTAGAACTTGTAAATTCAGCCAGCTGCTTTTCTCTTTATATCTTATCAGTGATAGAATTGTAGCTTTTAAAGATCTTGACTCCAGCTCAAATGTCACTTTCCTAACAACAATTATCTTAAAAATTACATGATTGTTTTTCAAGTTTATATCAAAATAATATATTTTTCTCCTATGAATTAACTGCCATTTCCAGATTTCTATGCAATGAATAAATTGAGATGTATGCTTTTAAAAACATTAATTGGCTTCTCTAGTTTGGTGTTGATGTGAAATAGTATATTTCTGCTGAATTCTTGCACTGAGGTTGATCAGTGAACAGAATCTCTTTAGGAAATAATTTGCTTACTGGCCTGGCAGGGCATGTCATAGCCTTGTCCTAATTTCCCTTTAGAAGGTTCTTTGTGTATAAAAAGTCAAAAGCCTATATTTTCATAGGTAACTTTATTAGCCATATTTGCTTAATAGCAGTATAGTACATTGAAAATACGTAGCTTGCTTTGTGGTTTTCTGAATGATTTCTTGGAGCCTCATCTGACAGATTACAAAAATATACAAGATGTTTACTTTTGATAACACCATCTTATGTTTTTTTCTGGATTTTAAAAACCAGTAAGTGCCTTTGCTTTGTTTTCTCATGAATAGTTTTTATTTCTGTACAAAACATTTTTATTTAATGTTTTATGAAAAACTATTTTCAACTTTTTTAAACCTAAGATTATGTGATTTAAATAAACCTGCCAGGCCAGTCTATGTGTATCATTATTCATATTGTATCACAAGCTATAAAACTAACTTTTATGAAAAAAGCCTTTTCAAATTTTGTTAGCTATTATTTTTAAAAAATATTTTATGGATATTTTCTAATTCTCACGTCATCATAGTTATCCCAAGTATTTCCCTCCCTTCATCCCCCACCAAGAGGGCAATCCCATATAAAAAAAAGTGTATCTTTTTAGACAGGAAAAAAAAATCATCACAGTTGATCAATAAATTGAAAAAGCCTGAAAATGTGCCTTGTATAATACTTGTAGACTTTTGTGAAAGGGTTAGTCTTCTGTCCTCTCATATCTTTTTGTTCAGATCCTGTTGGATCTTTATAATTTTGTTGCATTTACTTTTGTTGTGTAGTTCTTTATATTTATATTGTTTTCTTGGCTGTGCTTACTCTGTATCATTTTATATAGATCTTTCCATGCTTCTCTTTGTTTGTTACATGCATCATTTCTTATAGCACAGTAATATTCCATTATATTCACATAACGCAGTTTGTTTAGCCATTAATCAGTAGAAAGGCATTTATTTTGCTTCCAATTCTTACCTTAATTCCCTTAAGTAAGGGGGATCAAAAAAGGTTTCCCATAGAAGGTGGGATCTTACCTGGGACTTGAAGGAAGTCAGAGAAGACAGAAGACAGAGATGAATGGAGAATAGCTAATCAAAATTCTTTGAATCAGGAGATGAATATTTTATTTAAGGAGCAGTAAAGAGGCTAGTTTTCCTGAATTACAGAGTATATGGCAGGATAGAAGGTGTAAGAAACTTAGAAAAGTGGCTAAAGTAAAGGTCTTGAAGGGTTTTGAATCCAGAGGATTTTTTATTTGTTCCTTGGAGTAATAGGGAAATGCTGCAGTTTATTGTGTAGATGAGTAATCTGATCAGACCTGTGCTTTAAGTGGTTCACTTAACAGCTAAGTGAAAGGTAGACTGCATGGGGAGAGAATCATGGTGGGCAGACCAACCAGAAGGATATAGGCCAGATTTGAGATGATGAGGACCTGCATCAAGGTGGTGGCAATGTCAGAGTAGAGTAGAGGGCAGATGCAAGAGATATGAACATAACACTGACAGGCCTTGGCTACAGATTGAATATGAGAGGTGAGAGTGAGGAGAGAGATGATAAGGTTGAGACCTTGGCTGACTGGGAGGATTGTGGTTCTCTTAACAGTAATAGAGAATTTAGGAATTCTAGAAATTTTAGAATTTAGGAAGCAAGGAGAGTTGGGAGAAAAGAAGATGAATTTAGTTTTGGACATACTGAATTTAACTGGAGATATGAGACTGAAGGTCAGCAAAGGTTAGGACGAGATAGGTAGAAGTGAGAATCCTAAGTATGGAGATGATCATTGAATCTGTGGGAGCTGATGCTATTACCAAGTGAAGTAGTATAGGGGGAGAAGAAAAGAGTTCCCTGGGCACCTGTAGATAAGGAAATCAGATTTGAATATTAGGACAATTACTTTGGCAATGATGTGAAAGATGGATTGGAAAAAGGTTAGACTGGATATAAGGATACCAATTAGTGGGTTATTGAAATAGCCCATTGCATGAATAACAAAAGCTTGAGTTTGAGAGAAGACGTAAAGGAGAATAGATATTTCTAAGGTGGACAATATTTGACAAATTATTGAATATGGGTGTGGAGGAATGAAGAAATTTCAGTGATGTTTCTGAGGTTGCACAAACCTAAGCATCTGGCAAAATGGTATCATTAACAGAAATGGTGGCATTCACAAGAGGAGCAGGTTGGGTAGGGAAATAATGAGTTCAGTTCTTGACATGCTTTGTTTGAGCTGTTGTAACATCCAAGTAGAGAATGAAGTACAGTTAGGATAGCACTGAAAATAAACATTTCAGAGCAGTTTGTATAAGGGTAATATTTTAAGTAATAACTGTGGATGTGCTTACCTAGAGGGATTTCAGAGAAGTATTTATTTAGGACATAGCTTTAAGGGGCACTCACATTAGAAGAAGGAGAATGAGAGGAACTATCAAAAGAAATTAAAATGAGGTTAGAGAGATAGGAGGAGAATCTGGGGAGTCCAGTAAAAGTAGTTTGGTAATTAGAGAGTGAGTGTGGTCATGAGGATTATGAGGAAGGCTGCAAGTACACTAATCTATTGTGAGCGCTAAGATCATTTGAAGTAGTAACAGGGTCAAGGGAAAGTTGTTTCCTTGATCTGAGAAGAATAAACAGTTTTCAGAATAAAGAGTTCTCCAGCATGCATGCAAGTAGAGCAAATGGAATTTACTAGTTCTAGGGAAACTTTGAGATGAAATTGTGAAGATACTAAATAGATTAAGGAAGTAGGAAGGAAGAAAGTCTAAGGCACAAATAGAGAAATTGACTTTGACAAAGAAAAAAAACTCTCTTAAGTGAAAAATTATTTTTCTATCTTAATTCAGAATCCATCAACTCTTTATCTGGATGGGGATAGCATTTTCTTTGTGAATAGTTTGTACTTGTCTTGGATTATTGTGTTACTGAGAAGAATGGAGTCATTCATGGCTGATCATCACACAATGTTGCTGATATCATGTACAGGGTTTTCCTGGTTGTGCCATTTCACTGTACATCAGTTTGTACAGGTTTTTTTCTGAAATCTGCCTGTTCATTATTTCTTATTACACAATGGAATTCCATTACATTCATAGCACAGGTTGTTCAGTCATTCTCCAATTGATAGGCATCGCCTCAATCTCCAATATTTAGCCACCACAAAAAGGGCTGCTATAAATATTTTTGCACATGTAAGTCCTTTTCCTTTTGTAATGATCTTTTTGGGATACAGACCCGAGGTGGTATTGCTGGATCAAAGGGTAATGCATAGTTTTATAACCATTTGAGTATAATTCCAAATTGCTCTCCAGAATGGTTGGATCAGTTTAATTTGCATTTCTCTAATCAAAAATAATTCAGAACATATCTTCATATACCTATAAAGAGCTTTGATTTCTTTATCTGAAAACTACCTTCCAATTTTACACTGTCTAGTTATTTTATCCAATTAATTTTTAATCTATCTTTCCACTACCCTTTGTTAAATGTAATTTTTATTGCATTATGATCTGAAAAGAATACATTTGAAATTTCTGCTTTTCTACATTTGATTGTAAGGTTTTTATGGCATAATACATGGTGAGTTTTTGTGTAGATGCTATGTGCTGCAGAGAAAAAAGCATATTCCTTTCTTTTCCCATTCAGTTTTATCTAAAGATCTGTCATTTCTAAATTTTCTAATATTCTGTTTACCTCCATAGTTTCTTTTTTGGTTATTTTTTTGGTTGGATTTATTGAGTTCTGGGACTCAAGAGGAGACAAGTTGAGGTCACCCATCAGTATAGTTTTACTTTCTCCTTCCTGTAACTTACTTAACATCTGACATAGAATAGTTTACCTCTTAGATCTGTGGAAGAGGAAGGAATTTGTGACCAAAGAAGAACTAGAGATCATTATTGATCACAAAATAAATAATTTTGATTATATTAAGTTAAAAAGTTTTTGTACAAATAAAACTAGTGCAAACAAGATTAGAAAGGAAGCAGTAAACTGGGAAAACATTTTTACATTTAAGTGTTGTGATAAAGGCCTCATTTCTAAAATATATAGAGAATTAACTCAAATTTATAAGAATTCAAACCATTCTCCATTTGATAAATGGTCAAAGGAAATGAACAATTTTCAGATCAAGAAATTGAAACTATTTTGAGTCATATGAAAAGGTGCTCCAAATGACTATTGATCAGAGAAATGCAACTTAAGACAACCCTGAGGTACCACTACATACCTGTCAGATTGGCTAAAATGACAGGAAAAGATAATGACGAATGTTGGAGGGGATGTGGGAAAACTGGCACACTGATACATTGTTGGTGGAACTGTGAAGGGATCCAACCATTCTGGAGAGCAATTTGGAGCTATGCTCAAAAAGTTATCAAACTGTGCATACCCTTTGACCCAGCAGTGTTTCTACTGGGCTTATATCCCAAAGAGATCTTAAAGGAGGGAAAGGGACCCACATGTGCAAAAATGTTTATAGCAGCCCTTTTTGTAGTGGCTAGAAACTGGAAACTGAATAGACGCCCATCAATTGGAGAGTGGCTGAATAAATTATGGTATATGAATGTTATGGAATATTATTGTTCTGTAAGAAATGACCAGCAGGACAATTTCAGAGAGGCCTGGAGAGACTTGCATGAACTAATGCTGAGTGAAATGAGCAGAACCAGGAGATCATTGTACACAGCAACAAGACTATATGATGATCAATTCTGATGGACATGGTTCTCTTCAACAATGAGGTAATTCAAACCAGTTCCTATTGTTCAGTGATAAAGAGAGCCATATACACCCAGGGAGAGGCCTGTGGGATCTGAGTGTGGACTGCAACATAGCATTTTCACTCTTTTTTGTTGTTGCTTGCTTGCATTTTATTTTGCTTCTTTTTTTTTCTTACTGGTTTGATTTGATTTTTCTTGTGCAGCATAATAATTGTATAAATATGTATGCATATATTAGATTTAACATATATTTCTACCATATTTAACAAAGATTGGACTACTTGCCACCTAGGGGAGAGCGTGGGGGAAGGGAGGGAAAATTGGAACACAAGGTTTTGCAAAGGCTAATGTTGAAGAGTTCTCCATGTATATGTTTTGAAAAATAAAAACCTTTAATAAAAAAAAATCCAAAAAAAAGTTTAAAAAAATGTACTTAGCTTCTTTAAGAATTTGGATGTTGGGGCAGCGAAGTAGCACAGTGGATAGAGGACCAGCCCTGAGTTCAAATCTGGTCTCAGACACTTAACACTTCCTAGCTGTGTGACCCTGGGCAAGTCACTTAAACCCAATTGCCTCAGCAAAAAGGAAAAAAAAAGAATTTGGATGTTATATCACTTGGTGCATATATGTTTAGTGTTGACCTTGCTTCATTGTCTATAGTACCTTTTAGCAAGATGTACTCTCCTTCCTTTAACTGAATGATCATTTTTTTCCCCTTGATGTATTATGCTTAATTTTGCTGAATAAGTGATTATTGCTCCTTCCTCAAAATCATGTTTCATGACCTTCAGTCTGCAAGGGCTAAGTCCTGTATAATCCTAATTATGACTCCCCAGTGTTTAAAAAATTTCTTTTGATCACTTGCAGTATTTTTTCATTGATCTGATCTGAATTTTGGCTATAATGTTCCTTGGAGTTTTTATTTTGGGAATTTCTTTTCTGAAATGAGCAAAAGATTCTTTCAATGCCTGTTTTGTCCTTTGGTTCCAGGATATCAGAGCAGTTTTTCTTCACAATTTCTTGAAAGATGCTGTCCAGATCTTCCTTTTGATTATGGTTTTCAGGTGTCCAATGATACTGAGATTGTTTCTCCTGGATCCGTTTATGAGGTTCTGAGATTGTTTCTCCTTGATCTATTTTCTAGGTCAGTTGTTTTTCCCCATGAGGTAGTTTACATTGTCTTCTATTTTTTTCCTTCTTTTGAATTTGTCTGATTGATTCTTGATGTTATAGAGTTATTAGCTTCCATCTCCCCAATTCTAATTTTTAAGGAATTGTTTTCTTTAGTTAGCTTTTGTACTTTCTTTTCTATTTGGCCAATTGTACTTTTTCCCCCCTGAGGTAATTGAGGTTAAGTGATTTGCTCAGGAAGTATTAAGTGTCTGAGACCAAATTTGAACTCAGGTCCTCCTGACTTCAGGGCTGGTGCTCTATCCACTGAATCACCTAGCTATCCCTCCAATTGTACTTTTTAAGGAGTTATTTTCTTCAGTGGATTTTTGTATCTCTTTTTCTGTTTGACCAGTTATAGTTTTTAAATATTTTTTCAAGGTATTGACTCTTTTTTCATAATTTTTTTGTGTCACTCATTTTTCCCCATTTTTTTCTCTATCTTTCTTATATGATTTTTAAGCTCCTTTCTGATCTCTTCCATAGGTTCTTTCTGGACTTGAAATCACTATCCAGTTTTATTTAGGGTTTTGTCCATAGGTGTTTTTTACATTGTTCTCTTCTGAGTTTGAATCTTGATTTTTCCTATCACCATATTTCTTTGATCAAATTCTTTTTTTGTTGTGCCTTTTGTTCTTTTTTTTTGGGGGGGAGGCTTTTTCTTTTCTTTTAAATTTGAGATCTGCTTCTAGAGAGAAGGGGCACTGTCTCAGGCTTTTTGTACTAGAAGCTGCAGGATCTGTTTACCTGGTGCTGGACTGATGTTGCCCTGAGACCCATGTGGACCCTGGTGTCTGGTGTTGCACTTGAAGGGATGTGGTGGGTAGTGGGTGGTTCTGCTGGAGGCCATAGGGGTCTAACAGCTTACTTGGTGCTGAGCTTACTGCATCATGATCTGAAAAGAATATATTTAATAATGTTGGTATCTAATGTGTGCTGAGGCTAGTGGAGTATTTCCCTGGGGATACACTGATACACATGGTGGTCTGGCCACTGAAAGTTGGCTGTTTGCTTAGGCACCCAAAAAGTTGCTGGAACTTCACTGAAGACTGTGGAGATCTAGACCTGGACAAAGCCTCTTTGCCCTGGGTTAGGCTGAAGTACATGGGTGATTCTCAGAGCTGGAGTTTGCCTGTTCCCTTGGCTATCTTGAAGCATGTGGGTGATTTTGGTGTTGATGTTTGCCTGCTCTAGAACACTGGGGCTGAGGTGGGGCATGCTGCTGGCTTTCTGGGATGCTTCCTGTCCTGCACTGTACACCCCTTTTACCTGAATGAGACACAACTTTCCTGCTAACCTTCCAAGTGTCTTAGGCTCAAAAATTTTTACACTTCATCTTTTTGCTGGTTTTGCTTTTCTAAGATTTTGGGGAGTTCTATTTTATGATTGTTTAGAGGTGAATATGTGAAAGTTACTGCTTATTCCACCATCTTGGCTCTCAGAAATCTCAGAAACAATCAGTTTAGAGGGGGATAGTGAGTGTAGTTAAGGTACAGTTTGGTTAGAAAAGAAGTTTTAGAACATCTTTCATGTGAAATGTTAACATGAGTCAATAAAAGAAAAATATAAAAATGTCTATGCATTAGTTGAGGGCCTAACTGAGACATAATAATAAAAATGTATACTTATAGACCATTTTAGAGTTTCTAAAGTTAATTTTTACCCACAATGCTGCGGGATAGACTTGAGAGGAGAATCAGTGAGTACTTCATGTATAAGCACATACATTGTATTTTGAAGAAAGAAAAGAAGGGATTGTAAGAGATGGATGTGGGAGAATCCAGCCTAAAGCAAAGCATGCAAAAAAACATAGTGACAAAAGAGGGCTGAATAAAAAAATGGTGTGTGTACTAATTGTAGAACTAAATCTGGAACATAGATTAAAGAAATGGATAAGGTTGAAAAGGTGGACCAGATTGTAGAGAGCCTGTAATGGGAAAAATAGGAATTCATACTTTATTCAGAAAACAGACATCACTAAAGACAAGACAGGTCAGGATAGACTAAAGATAAGAACATTTAAACCATTAGAGTAATCCATGGGAGGAAGGACAAGAGCCAGAACAAGGTTGGTTTTAATGAGGAAGAGAGGTAAATCAGTCTACTGTGAGGGCAGAATAAATAGGATTTGACAATGGGTGGAATATAAGAAGTTAGAGGAATAGAAAGAAAGGATAGTCAGACAAAAGAAGCTAAAATCCTAAGAGACAAGAAGGAAGAGATCAATAGAAATATAGAAGTTAGGGGAGGAATAGTTTTAAGAAGATGATGAGTTCAGTTTGGGCTTGTTGGAACTGACTGAACATTCAGATGAAATTCTAGCAGAAGCTTGAGGTATGGCACTGACTCTGAGGAGAGATTAGTATTAGAGGTATATATGTAGAAGCCATAATTGAATCTATGGGAGTGGTTTGGAAGTAGTATGGGAAAGTATGGGACGACACACACACACACACACAGATAGGGAGAGAGAGAAAGAGAGAGAGAGAGAGAGAAGGAGAGAGAGAGGGAGGGAGAGGGAGAAGATGCATCATTGTAGAGAACCCTAAGAAAATAAAAATTAGAGATTAGGAATTTGTAGAAGAGACAGAAAAGGAATAGTCAGAGAGGTAGGATAATTATAAGAGAACAGTGTCACAGAAAGCAAATAGTGAAGATTTTTGAAGAAAGGGAAGAATGGTCATAGTGTCAAGTGCCACATAGCTGTCAAGGAGGATAAGGTTATTAAAAAGACATGGGGAGAGAGATATTTTAGTGGTAGTGGAGATGGAAGCCAGATTATAAGGGATGAGGTGGTAGATGGTGCAGAAATGAAGGCAGATTGTAGATTATTCTTTCTAGAAGTTTTGGATGGATAGTAAGGAGAGTAAAGAATATGAGGGTTTAAAAAAGGCTTTTGTCTGTTTCTCATGGGAGAACTGAGCACATTTGTAGACTCAGAAAAAGGAGCTAATAAAAGTAAAGTCTGAAGGTACATGAGAGAAGGAATGATTGATAAAGTTACAGAAGAGATGAAAGGACAAGATCGAAGATTAGAAATATTAGCATTGGTAAAGGGGAAAGGCCATTTCATCTTCTGAGATAAGAGGATTCCTGGAATGATAGTAAAGTTAATAGAGGATATAAATGGATAGAATTGTTATCAAATAGCTTTAGTCTAAGAGGCAATGTCAGCATAATGAATAGAGTATAGGATTTGAAATCAGGAAGAAACTGAGTTCAAACTGCCTCAAACATTTATTAGCTCTGCAACCATGAAAGCAAGTCACATAAACTCTCTTGCCTCAGATTATTCATTTGTAAATGATTATGTAAATACTAGCTATTGTTATAAATAAATTGCAAATCTGTCTTCTGACACACAGTGAGGTGATTAGAGAAAGGAGATGTAGAGCAGTCCTTGCAGAATAGTATTTTCTACATTATTTGTAATAGATATATTTATATCTAGTTATTTAAAAATATATTTATAATAGATAAATAAGATTTGTTATATAACAATCAAAGGAGCAACTAGTGATCCAGTAGATAAAAGTGCCAGGCCTGGAGTCAGGAAGACTCATCTTCTTGAGTTCAAATCTGTTCCCAGAAACTTACTAGTTGTGTTACCCTGGGCAAGTCACTTAACCCATCTTTGCCCTGTATTCCCTATCTGTAAAATGAGTTGGAGAAGGAAATGGCAAACCATTTCAGTATCTTTGCCAAGAAAACCTCAAATGAAGTCACAAAGAATCTGTCAGAACTGAAATACATCAATGAAGACACACTTGAAGGTAGAATAAAATGGGCATAGACTTTTTCTCCTCTCCATGATTTTGTGATTCTTCTTCAGTGTGGTTTGGCATCCATCAGAAACCAAATGAAGTTAGCCCAAGGCTGTGGGTTCATAGAGCAGGTACTTACTGTTGAGGGACAACATAATATTGCAGATCAAGCCTGGGGAGGGAAGAAAGTGAATATAGTTAATTGATTGGGAAGCAGAGAAGTCTTTGTTTAAATGAATCTTTAGAGAATTACTTGCACAAAAAATAAAAATAATTTAGTAACCAACGTCTGTTTCCTTTAGATTAAATGTCAGTTATTGTGATACACATGCAAATGGACCTGTCGTACTTTCTGATGATCATTTCTAGCTTAATTTAATTTCAGATTGCTTTTTTATAACACCCTTTTTATCTACTAAAAAGTGATATTTGTGAAATCTTCGGTGTAAAAAAATGAAAAAGTAGTTCTTATGCATGTTTTATGTAAAGAACATAATTAGGCATTCAAATAGCAAAAACCATAAAATAGCAAATTCATTTTGTTGGAAAAACTCCATGATTGTTTCTTTTGGGGACTTTCCACATTTCTGGTATTATACATTGGGACCATTTTCAGCAAGAGGAGGCTGCAAATGGGGTCCTTTGAAATAATATCTTAGATTCAAAGTTGTTGTTGTTGTTGTTTTTTAATGCAATTCAAACTCTGTAAATTTTGCAGCTAGTAGTAGAGTTGATAGAGTGCTAGTCCTGGAGTCAAAAAGATTTGATTTTAAATTATGCTTCAGAAATTTAGCCTCCATTTGCCTTAGTTCTTTTACCTTTAAAGTTATCTTTAAAATGAGAATAGTAATAGCCCCTATCTTCCTAGTTATTATGATACTAAAAAAGTAAGATAATATTTGTAAAAGACTTTGCAAACTTCAAAGTACTCCAAAAATGCTACCTATTTGTTTCTTTCTTATTTTGTAATATTTATGATATTATAGTGAAGAAAATTATCTTCTAAGTTTTTCTTCTTCAGAATCTGACCTTAGCATATTACATTGGAATTATTTTGGCTGGTTTTCTTGAGAATCTGAGAATGTTCCTTTGACTTCCTTGATCCTCTTGTATTGCTATAATTTTATATCTGTACCCTTTATGATTAAGGCAATAAACCACTTTTTTTTTTGGGGGGGGGAAGCATGAGTCATCTTAAAAAGTCTTTGTTTAAACTCAATTTCTCTTTCATGCCCAGGCTGAAAGTATAGTGGCTATTCACTACTGATCATCTCAAGAATTTTGACCTGTTCCATTTCTGTCTGTGGCTAATTTGCCTCTGCTTAGGCAGCTATTGATCACTCCTTTCCTGTGGGATTCTCCACATTGCTGGCTCTTTTTCACATTTCAGTTCACTGTAGCTTAGAACTCTGGAACTAAAGAGATCAGTCTCTCTTGAAGCAGGGACTATGAGTGTGCAAGACCATGTCCTGATTTAAAAAATTTTTTTTTAGATTAGCACAAATGAAAATATTTTCTATTAAGGACATATGGTGACATTTTTTTTACTTTTAAAAACATCCACCCCCATAAAGCTTAATTTAAAGTTTTCAGAGCTCAAACTATTCTGAGTATTACATAAATAGTACATTGCAGTGGATATATAGGTCTAAAATGGGTTTATTGGACTCTTCTTGTTTGCAAATATCCTTAGGTGTTCATACTGATCTTAAGCCATCCCTAATCCCAAGGACACTAGTGACACTGATTAAGATATAGAACTCTTTTAGGAATTTTATATGCACCTTGATTTTTCCATGTTTCATCTTTAGTCTGTGATGTTTTGAATGATCCCTAGACCCATTTGAACCATCTCACGAATTCTTAGAACTTTGCAATCATCTGGTCCAAATCTTTCTGGAATTTGACCCTTTGATGAATTTGACCTCATGAATATGAATTAATCTTACCATTCCCTTTATTATTACATATCATTCATCATTCTCTACAATTCTTATCCATTATTACCACTTATTAAACATACAATATATTTGTTGATTTTCAATTATTCAAAATTTTGAAATCTGCAAAGAAAAAAATTAAGTATTCAAACAGTTATTTTTGACAAATAAGAAATGATGAGGCTATATGCATAGCACCATCCTTGTCACGAGATGCTTGATGTAAATCTGAGGTGAACCACTGCAACATAGAAAATTATTTGTATATATGCCCTTCATAAAGAAATTTCAATTTGTTTTTAAAAGAATTTTCAACTTCACATGATAAATTCTTCCATTAAACCTTTAAAGAAAATATATCCTGTTATCTATAGGTAAATTCTTAATTCTGAACTACTTCTTCCAAATTGTTACTATGTAATTAGGGAGTCTCATGTTTCTTGCCATGTACAAGTTTGGCAGTGATAAGATTTTTAGATAGGAATATTAACTTAATTGTAAAAAAATACCTAGAGCATTCATTGCTCAGATGTCACCAATCAAATTCATGATTGAAAATTTGATATTTCCTCATATACCAGAGTTACATGAAAGCTGTTTGTTTTTTTCTTATGATATTCAATTAGTCTAAAACACATTTTATTACTAAAAACAACTAGAAATCAATATGTCGGTTTCTGTAGACTACAGTATTAAAAGACTTAAGCACCTACTGAAAAAATCCAAGGAGAAGTACATCTCTTTTAAGTGGCATGTTTCATGCCTAATTCCATCTGTATTGTTGCTTTGAAATCTCTTTTATTTGGAAAGTTATATTCTTATGTATAGATTTAGTTGTGTTACTTCCCTACTCAAATATCTTTGGTGCCTTCCTTTTGTCTGCTTAATTCAACTGAAATTTATTAGCTTAGTGTTCAGGGCTCTCCACAAATGTGTCTCTCATCACACACACACACACACACACACACTCGTTCCCACTTCCTGTCTAACTTTTTACCAGTCCCTCCATACATTTGCTCTCACCAAACAGGCCTACTATTATCCTCTTTACCTTTCGATACACCTGGTCATGTCTTGTTCTCAAATTTTTCTTTCTTTGTTTTTGTGTTTCTTTCTTCCTTTAATTGGTAACCTGCCTCCCCCCAACCTGACAGAGTAAATTGTTTTGAACCTCTCTATGCACTTATCAAATAATATTAGATATATTATACATCTATCTGTGATTTTGTCTGATACCCCTAATAAAAAAACAAAAAACAAAAAAAAACATTAAGTTCCCTGAAAATCACAGAACTTTTTGAAAGAGCCCTCCGTGGCCATCTACTCCAACACATATGGGAAAGGTCTCTCCACTTGATTAGTGCTTATCCAGCATTTGTTCTAAAAACAGCTGTCATGTAATTCCCACTGACTTCAGTTGGTTTTTATATGATATGAACTAAGGTCTTCTAGTTTCCTTTCTCTGGATTTTCTCCAATTATCAACAGTCACCTTAAACTGGTACTCAGAACTAAATAGAATACTTCATATATAGTCTGAACTGGAATGAGTGCAGAGGGACTGTTGCTTCCTTACTGCTGTGAGCTATGGTTCCCTTAATGTACTCCAAGATTACATGAATTTTTTTGGCTGCCACATCACATGATTTATTCCTGTCAAGCTTGCCATCCATAACAAGAGTATTGCTTTTTATTTGCTTTTGATTAGGAATTAGCAAACACTTATTAAAATCCCAGTGTAAATAGAAACTGTCTATCTTTTGTGAAAGCTTGTTTAGAAGTCAGGCTTAGCTATTTCTCATATCTTCTTCCTGTTAATCTGACTTAAAACTCTCAGATCTATAGAAAAGATCTTGCTGCTGATCATATGATCAGATTGAAGCTTGACCAGTGGTCTCCTAGGAATTTTAGTGGTCATAAAGGCAATGTGAGGTCTGATCAGTATGTATGTGTCCAGTTCAGAGACCCTAGGATGAAACTGGTAAGATTATTGTGACTCCTGTAATCTCTATTGATCCTGAGAGGTATCAATAGCAGACTGTCCAATTGGTATGATGACAATTTGGTGATTATAAATATCCTAAATTATATCATTTGCTTCCATTTGTTGAATCTTCTGACACAGCTTAAACCACCATTATACCCACTCCCTGCCAGCCACTTTCCATGGCACCATTAATTGGATTCCCCAGTTTAGCTCTCACATCCGAACTGAATTCACTTCCCTTTCAATAAATATTCACCTCTCTTCAATACATTATGCCTAGTCTAATGAACAGAGAGTAAGAATTGTGCCCTTGAAAAATATCTATTACAGTTGATTCTAGAATCAACATGACAGAAATTGCCTAAAATAACCAAACTTCTGTCATAACCTATTTCTCTTCTCAACCAAAAATGTGATATTTTATACCAATTATGACTTCTAGCCTCATCCCCCCCCCATTACCTAATGTATTGTAATCTTCAGAATCAACCATAACTTGAATCACTTGGAGACTTTGCAGTTACCCTGTATACAACTAAAGTACTCTTAAATTGCAGACTGCCTATCATAACTTTCCTGGGAAGCCAGGCACAAATGGGATTCTACCTATCCTCTCATAGCCTCTAAACATTCAAGTATTAAGTCCTATAGCCTATGGATTAGGGCTACCCTCATCCCAGAGCTTGTACCTGCTATTCCACTTTTCCTTTTTAAAATACTCGCTTGAGTATTTTTCATTTATCAAATCCTTACGTACTCTAGATAAGCAAGAGGAATGCATAGTCCCAAAGATCTTAGCATCATGTGACTACTTCAATATCTAAGTGACGATCAAGGTACTAAGTACCAGAAGCAGACATAGAAGCCAGTGGGTGACACATAGAATTGGTAGAGACTTTCCACCACTGCTGACCAACCAAACCCCAGACTCAAGTTCTAAGAAAGGATGTTGGGGAGAGATGGTGTCTATCCTGAAGCATACTGCGTGTTAGGCCTCAGACTCATTAACCCAGAACAAGGTGGGAGTATTGTACACATAACATCACCTTGAAAAAAAGATACCCTAGCCAAAGAAATTGGGCCAGGTATGCTGGTCTTGTTTTTACTGATTTGGTATTAACTTTCTTGACTTCAGACTGCTAATTTGAACACCATTTCCATTTCCATTTTTATTTATTGAATTTGACATTCACAATGAACTTTGGCTAGACCAGAAAGTTTCTAGCATACACCAGTTTGTCATGTCACAGCTTAACCCTTTTTCCTGAAATCATTTTTCCTTAGTCCCTAGTGATTAATGTAATGTGTACAAAATAAAGACTGCATTTCCCCTCTCCCTTTTGTTTAGGGGGATATGATCGAAACCCTGATGCATTGCAGAGACATAGTCTAACTAGAAGTTTGTAGCTAAATAAATATCAGTTAGGGATTTGAACCCAGGTATTCTAGCTTTAAGCCCAGTCCTTTCTTCTGCAAAACTTCTTCTCATTACTAGACTATTCCATTTAAAAGGAATAGATTTTTTCAGAAGGAATAGATGAGATGACATGGTCAGAGAGGAAGATTGGAGCTCAAAAGAGCTCTGCTGCTTTGTAGGAATCCATGAAGAAATAAGAGTATGGACGGGGGGGGGGAAGAGAAATTTTGGTGAGTATATTATAGTTATCCAGCCCCAAACAATAATAATATTAATTATTATTACTAATAATAGCTAACATTTATATAGTATTTAATAGGTTCCAGGTACTGTGCTCAAGTGCCTTATAGTTATTAAATTTGATCTTCATAAAAATTCTAGGAGTTAAGTGCTATTATTATCTCCATTTTATAGATAAGGAAGCTAAGGAAAAGAGAGGTTAGGTTATTTGTCCAAGGTCACACAGCTAGTACATATCTGAGACTAGATTTGGACTCAGGTCTTCCTGACTCCAGGCCCAGCATTTTGTCCACTGCACCAGCTAGAACTGGTTGACTTATGGAAGCAAATCTCAAGCTGATTCAGTACCAAGTTATTATAGTGATTGAGTATTTGAATTGTTTAGATGTATGCTAGAGTTTGCTCTTTTCAAAAAGAATGGCTTTGAAGTTCTTTATTTGCTTGCTATTTCATCCTTTCAAAAATATAAAAAATATAATAGGAATTCTTATTCTAGATTTAATTCCTACCAATAAAGTGAAAATGGCTGACAAAGAAGAAAAAAATTAGAATTTTCAGTAAAAGTGATTTAACATTTCAAACTAAGAGGAAAATACTGAATATAACTTTACATTCCCTAAAACTTTGGGAGACCAAATTTTAAAGAGTTTTAGATAGAATGAGTAAGATTCCATGCTCAAAGGGTATGATCCTATAGAAGTCAGCTTAAGAATGATGGGATACTAAGAATGAAATATGACACAATGAACATGAATGATTCTGCTGAGAAAGAAAAGGAGTAACATTGGAAAAGGTCAATACAGATACTCAGGAAACTCAACTAACTCAAAATTTTAACATATGCAGAATGTGGAGGAGCAAAAGATAACGAAGGATGAATATGAAGATGTTATAAAAGCATAAGGAATTCTAAAGCTTTTAAAAAGATAAGCTGTCAAAGAATTCTAAGTACAAAAAAATAAAGTCCCTGAGAACAGGGACTTTTTTTTTTGTTTTGTTTTTCCTTGCATTTCTGGTACCTACCACAGAATCTTGCATGTACTAACTGTTTAATAATACATCTTGGTTGAATGGAAATAAATTTTGGTGCCTTATAGAAAATCAAAGAAATAACAGAAACACTAAGTAATGTATGCCAGTTGGAAGGCAGAAGTATTTAATTTACTTCTGTTTTCTTTACTAAGTATTATGATCTTTTCATTTGGAAGGCTAGGACAAAAATGGTTAATTGAGAAAAAAACAATAGAAATGAGAAGTTATTAAATGAACATCATCAGTGAATTCAAATCTATAGGTCCAAAAAGGCTTCATCATAAGGTATAGAAATAATTTTGCAGATTATGATTAATGAACTACTGTTTTTGACTGTTGAAAAATCATGGGATGTACAAGAGGTCCCACTGAACTGAAAATGAGCCAAAGATTTGCAAGGAAGGAGAAGGTGAAATGTATGGTGATAACCTTCTCTTGGACTTTCTAGAACACATTAACAAAATAAAGGTTTTTATTGCTTAGAATGTCATTAATTCATTAAAAACTATTTATGTCAGATTAGCCTCATTTCCTTTTATCATTTCCCTGATAAATCAGGGAAATGTCATGGACATAATGTACCTGGGTTTAAGTGAGACTATTGACAAAAACTCATCAAGCCATCTATATAAGATAGAACTTAATGATATTGTACAATTAGGTAGACTCATAAGTGATTTAATCTGGAGGGAGATCTCTATTGGAATATATCAGGATTTTTTTCCCATGGCACTGTGTTCTTCAACATTTACCAATGATTTGGTTGAAAGCAGAGAGAATATTCTTATTTAAAAATTTAAAATTTAAAATTCAAATTTAAAGGTGACAAAAAATTGGACTCTTTCCAATTATACTGTAGCTAATACCTTATCTGATCTGACCTGAGACACCAAATCATCTCTTTAGAACAGAGATGTTACAACTGCAATGTTCCAGAATTCTGCTGTAATTGAATTAAAGTGTAATTGGGAAATATTTAACAAAACAAATAAAAATACAATAGAACATAGGTAATGTTAAATATCTAATTAGTCAATATGCAAATAGCAGGGATCTTAATGGTTTAAGGTTCAATACCCCCACTCCACACATATATTTAATATTTGAGTTTCACACCATTTGGTCTTAAAAATGGGCTGAAACTAATAAAAATACATTTCATTAGGATAAATTCTAGGTCTTTCATTTCATTTCATTTTTTGCTTTTTGCTGAGGCAATTGGGGTTAAGTGACTTGCCCACGATCACACAGCTAGGGAATGTTAAGTGTCTGAGACCAAATTTGAACTCAGGTCTTCCTGACTTCAGGGCTGGTGCTCTATCCACTGCGCCACCTAGCTGCCCCTTCATTTCATTTTAAAAAGATAACTGCATTAAAAAGAACTTGGCATAACAACAATTCATACAGAAAAAAAAACAAAACAAAACAAAACAAAAAAACCCTGGAGTTAATGGGCTATAAACTGAGTATCAGCAAACTGTATCATCACTGTCACAAACAATACAAACTTAGGTTGCACAGTTTCTAGAATGAGGTTGCACAGTTTTCCTGTGTTCTATCTTTATTGAATGACATTTGTTGCATAGTGAAACAATTGGAAATTATGGCAATGTCAAGATCAATTTAATATGTCTTAGAGATCTACCTGTAGAAGAGAAGAATTTTAATGGATGTGATAGCTGTTTTTAAGTATGTGACGGACTCTCATGTGGAAGAGGGATATGTTTGTTCTGCTTGGCCCTAAAGCAAAACTAGGGGAAAAGAATAGAAATTTTTAATGTGCCCATTTAGACTTGATGTAAGGAAAAACTTTCAAACAATTGAAAATGTTTAAAAGTAGAATGAGCTATCTAAAGAGATGGTGGACTTCTTATCATTGGTGATATTCAAGTGGAGGCTACATGATTACTTTTCAGAGATCTTATAGAGGAGATTTCTCTTCCTTTATAGATTTGACTAGATAACCTCTGAGGTTAATTCAATTCATCTATTATTCTGCCATTTATGTATATGGCATTCTGCTGGGTGCCAGTAATATAAAGAAAAATGAAACTAGATCTACTCTCCAGGAGCTCACATTCCACTAGGACATGCACCAGTTATATATACACAAATATATGACAAGATACAAGATAATTTATAGAAAGAGAAAGTATTAACAATCAAAAATATTAGGAAAAATCTTGTGGAGTAAGTGGCACATGAGCCTTGAAATATGCTAAGGAGTATAAGAAGTAAAAGTCAGGTGAGAAAGCATTCCAGGCATAGGCACAATGGCAGGAGTGGAATGCCACATTTGGCCAGTAGGCCATTTTGGTTGCACTTTAGTGCATAAGGCAAAAAGGCTAGAGAGATAAACTAGAACTACATTGTGAAGAGCTTTGAATACCAAGAAGTAGAGTTTATATTTATCCTATGAACTCTTAAAGATTCTCCAGCAGGAGAGCAACATGGTCAGTCTTATGCTTAAAGAAAATTATTTTGTAACAATATGAAATATGGCTGGAAAGGGGTAGAGACTAGAAGCTGGGAATACTACTAGGAAACTATTGTAGTAGTGCAGGGAAGAGATATAGAGGGCCTGGATTAAAATTATAGCTGCATGAATGGAAAGAAAGGAATGGATATGAGACATGTTGTAAAGGCAGAGGCAACAAGATTTGGTAGTTGCCACTGATTGGTTATGAAGGTGAGCGAGGTTGTAAATCAGGGTACTAGAAGGATGGTGGTGCCCTCTATACAATACAGAACATTTGGAAGAGAGGCAGATTTGGAGAGAAAGATGTTTTTTTTGATTGGAATGTGTTGCCTTTGCAAACAAAGGGATATCCAAGTAAGAATATCCAATAAGCAGTTAGAAACCGAACTAGAATTCAAGAAAACCATGGGAACTGGATATGTGGATTTGGGAATTGTGTGAGTTGATGAAATCACCAAGAGAGAATATATAGAGAGAAGAGGACTAAGAACAGACTCCTGGGGTACATGATGATTGAGACTGTCCCATGGATGACAAATTAGTGACTGAGAAAGAGCAGTCAGATAAATGGGAAAATAGACGAGAAAGAATAGCATTACTAAAACCCAGGAGAGAGTGTTCAAGAGTGTGATCAGCCTTACCAGAAGCTGCAGTTTGGTCAGGAAGGATGAGAACTGTCAAAAGTCTCTTCCAGTCCTGAGGTCTTGATTCTGATACACTAAAAGTAAAGCAGTATCCAGTAAATCTTTCTTGTAGCAACATGCAAGCAAAAGTAGAGATGTAAGAGTCCACTGAAGACTGTTTTTTTTTTTTTTTGTAAGTGTATAAGGTTAGAAAACAGACATATGTGAGTCTCTTAGTATCTGCTCCATTACCTACTATTTGTGAATCAAATTTTATTTGCCCATTTGAGGTAGAAAGGCTACAAAGTTTATAATCTTGCAAGAGGTGTTCTTATAGGTAGTCCAACAGTTGTCCAAATTCTGATTTCCTCCAAAGAATCCCTACTTACACTTTGCAAAATATTGTAATGTTATAGCATTATCTAATGGTGTAGGTGGACCTAGTAAAAAAGTAATGTCTGGAAACCTGGAAAGGTATTCAAAAACTTTTCTCTATTCTTATAGTTCTTGTCCATGATGATTCATTACCACACTCCTGAAGTTGGTGCCTCTATATTTTAAATGTATCTTTTTCTGTGAATAACTCCTTTTATATTACTTCATCTTTTTTGTGCCAATCAATTTTCTAGAGAAATATATCTGTGTATTGTATATACATATAGGTGTATATATAAGTGTATGCATAGATATATGTGTATGTGTGTCCACACACACACAGCACTGAAAAATAGGAAAAGTGGTGTAGTCTTTGTAAGAAAGGTCCCCATAGTGACAATGGATGCATTGTTCTGCCCAGTTAATTATTAATATTAGTCTTGATTGATTAGTAAGTGGGCCAAGCTTAACCAGTTTTTCAAATCATTTAATTGATTCACCACTCCACTTTTTCATGTGAAAGGCTTATGAAAAGGGCAAAGACCATGATGATAAAATGGTAGTATTATCCCACCAAGCTGAGAAACTTACTGTAAGCCTTTTGCTAGAACCATGGGAATCTTCGTTACATTTTCCACCCTATGAAGATCTTTGTAAGATTCCCACTGCTCCACAAGCCTCTCAAAATTCCATCTTTGTACCCAAATTGGAATTTCCAAATTGGAAATATCTTTTGTTAGGTATTTGACTTATTGAGAAGACCATTAAATAAATGAGAATTTCATTAAGAAAAGCCATTGCACTTTTATTGAATTTCTAAATTGCAGGACCATTGCCATAAACTGAAGAGGTTACACAAAATATACAAAGCTGGAAATGTCATCTCCCATGTTCAAATCAGATTTTATAGCCCCGGGGATTTATGATGACCATTAAGTAAACTGAATGTTGCATCTTTGACTATATCAATGTGGGATTCCTTGGAGACATGTCACCAAATACTGCCAAACACATTTTTGGCTATGCTTCCTTGGACTAATTTATAATATATATTCCAATGCTTATGAAAATTGATTCACCAAAGTAAGTACATTTAATGATAAATATTGACTTAACATCTATGATGATCCCTTTTTGTTCTGGCAAATCAATTGATTCGTAGTCTTGGATTTCAATAGGGGTAGGAGTAAATCCCTGCCAAATAGGATACAGTGAAGGCTACTTTGGCCCAAGCTATGGAAATTCTTTAGATATGACAGTTCCTGAAGAGTTCAAATAGTGCCAAAAATACTAGATTCTCCGACTATCTCACTGTAGTATTGATAAGCAAAGCAACACACTATCTGCCACTAATTCATTTTCTATAAGGCTGCAAAACACTCTAAGACAACCCTACTTACTAATTCTTCAGTCTTTCTTCAACTATTGTTGCAACACCATGTTTTAAGGCTCTCTCTCCCTTACCCCAACTCTGGATATGAAGTAATATGGCCTTGGTTTTAGCATCAGGTAAAAATGAAGGGGTTTATTTTGATTGGATGTCAGTTTTATGAGAGCCCCTCCCTTTGGGGTAGGTAGATTTAGGACATGTGGGAAGGAATAGGGCCTACATATGTTGATTGATGATCAAGGCAAACACTAAGGCTGAAGAGGAGATCTTTCCTGACAAAAGGGGTCCAATCTTTGATCAGAGACAGAGCAAGCCAGAGGCCATTCTGGGTCAAGCCATAGTTCACTGGGAATGCCAAATCTAGTGAGCAAAGAATGAGGCAGGAAATGTAAAACAAAACAGCAGTTTGTAGCTGACTTGTAGAAACTGAGTTGGAAGGGACTGCAGAGGCTATCCAGTGCAATTCCTAAGTGAATAGGAACTTTGATGTGTCATCCCCACTAAGTGATCAGATGTTCCTCTTTCTTGATGGCCCCAAGTACTGAGGAGCCCACTACTTCTCAAGACCATCCATTTTACTCTTGGATAGTTCTAATCATTAAAACATTTTTTTTCTTAATGAGATTTAAGTTGAAATCTATTTCTGTAATTCTATATATTCCTCCTAGTTCTACCCTCAGGGATCAAGTAGAACAAATCTCCCTTTTTCCAATGAAAACTTTTCTAGTATATCTTAAAGAGCACACAATTTGAAGTCAGAAGTCCTAGATTTGAATCCCAGCTCTATTATCAGTCCCTTTGTGCCCTTGGCTATATTACCTCACCTCTCGAAAGCCTCACTCTGTTATTTCTATGAACTATTTAAAGACAACTGTCATGTCCCTCCTGACTCTTTTAAAGGTTAAATATCTCCCAATTCATCCATTGGAATCTCAAATATAATAATAAAGTATAATCTCAAAGCTTTTAAGTATTCTCAGTTCTTTGGATTCCCTACAGTTTATCAATGTCTTTAATAAAATATCCTGATTGCCCATCTCCTAATTATTTCTAGAATCCTTCCTAAAATACAGATCCCCAAAATAAAACAAGTTTCCAGCTGTGGTATAACTAGGACAAAGTTGGGACCAAGTAAGTACTTAATAAATGCTTGTTGATTTGACTTCTGGACACTTGATTTAGCACAAAATTGATTGCATTTAGGGGTTAGGCTTAACTTTCACACAGCTTCCAAAGTAATGTTTCTAAAACCATGAGACTGCCCATGCCAAGTCCCTGATAAGTAAGTTTCAGTGGCATCCTGTCATCTCTAGGATCTATATGTTAGAGGGTACAGATATGAAAGATATTATAGAGATAGAAATTGTGAGATTAATCAAGTAAATAGATATGGATATGTTGAGATGGAGGGTGACTGGGAAAAGTTAATGAGTTTGATCTTCATTTGGTGTATCCAGATCAAAATATGTAATGGGTAGTTGGTAATGTGGTATGTATATGTCAATCTGGGAATAGTAATCTACCTAGAGGTGATAAACCAACAGTAGCTGATGAAATCACCTGAAAGAGTATAAAGAAAGAAAATAAGAGGGCCTAGGACTAAGCCTTGATGAAAACTCTAAAGGAGTGGGATATAGATGATGATTCCATATATCAGTGGTGCTTTTATGGTTACCTTTGGCTTCTTGGGTAAGAATTTCTAGTTAGTTTTGTTTGTGGCTTTTATTAAATGCATTTATTTATAGACAAAAAAAGTTCATTGGTTTTATTTCTGACTTCTTTCTTGGATTTTTACCTCCTATGAATTTTCGGTATCCCCACTGTTATTATTACATTATAGCTACTCTATATGATATCTAATTATCCAAATATAGTCAGTTTCCATTAACTCCATTTTCATTTTAAAAACCTTTTATATAGATTTGTAAGACTCCAGGTAAATGTTTTTGGTTTGGGAGTGAGTTTTTGTTTTTGTTTTTTCAAGTAAATTCCATCTTGGGCCATGAATCTATTATTCTTATATATTGAACCATGGTCTAAAAATTCAAATCCTATTTTTAGGCATAACCTTTTTTTTTCTGAAACAATTGGGATTAAGTGACTTACCCAGGGTTTCACAGCTAGGAAGTATTAAGTGTCTGAGGTTAGATTTGAACTCAAGTCCTCCTGACTTCAGGGCTGATGCTCTATATACTTCACCAACTAGCTGCCCCAATATTATTTTTTTTCCTGAGGCAATTGGGATTAAGTGACTTGCCCAGAGTCACACAGCTAGTATGTGTTAAGTGTCTGAGATCAGATTTGAACTCAGGTCCTCCTGACTTCAAGGCTAGTGCTCACCAGCATTATCTGTTAAACAAATTGTTGACTACTCAAATCTTCCCTTCTCTTCTGAAGTCATTGCCTTTGACAATCAATAGTGATTAAAATGCCACTTGCATCCTTAATGACCAGACATTTGCTTAAGACTTTGTAATTTTTAGGAATGCTTGCTAATTTCTCTTGGAAGTATGATTTGTACTTGAGCACAAATGATATGTCAAGAATATATGCAGCACTTTCAACAACTCAGTGCTTTCATTTAAAAAAAAAATTACTTTTCCCAATTCTATGTAAAAAATTTTTGAGATTTGTTTTTGAAAATTTTGAGTTCCACATTCTCTCTCTCCATTCCCCTTCATTGACAAGACAAGAAATTTCATATAACTTTTACATGTACAATCATTCAAAACATATTTTCATATTAACAGTGTTGTAAAAGAAAACATACCAACAAAAACGCTTTTGTATTCCAACTCCATCACTTCTTTTTCAGGAGGTATATTAACAGTTTTCATAATGAATCTTTCAGGATTATCTTAGATCATTGTATTGCTAAAAATAGCTGTAATTCACAGTTGATCATCATGCAATATTACTATTACTATGTACAGTTCTCCTTATTCTGCTTACTTCACCTTCCATCAGTTGATGTAAGTCTTTCCAGGTTTTTCTGAAAGCATCCTGTTTGTCATTTCTTTTGTTTTTTTTAGGCAGTTGGGATTAAGTAACTTGCCCAGGGTCACACAGAAAGTGTTAAGTGTCTGAGGTCAGATTTGAACTCATCTCCTCATGTCTTCAGGCCTCTGCTCTATCCACTGTGCCACCTAGCTGCCCCCTGTTTTGTCATTTCTTATGCCACAGTAGTGTTATATTTCAATCATATGACACAATTTTTTCAGTTTTTCCTCAACTGATTAGCTTTTTCCTTGATTTCTAATTCTTAGTCACCACAAAAAGGGCTATTATAAATATTTTGCACATGTATGTGTGTGTGTATATATGTGTATACATATATTTATTATATGTAAATATATATTTGGATATGCACAGTTTCATAGTCTTTTGCACCAACAGTACATTTGTGTTCCAATTTTCCCACATCCTTTCCAACATTTGTCATTTTCTTTTCTGTTACATTAGACAATCTGATAAGTGTGAGCTAGTACTTTAGAGTTGTTTTAATTTACATTTCTCAATGAATAATGAATTAAAACATTTTTTTCACTATAGTGAACAATATGTAACAATGAAATTATGAATCCATTGAAATACCAAAGAATGCATATTACTTCCAAATCTATACTGATCTTCCCCCTGAGCTCTAGTCCTACATTTCTAACATCTCACATTTGTATAAGTACTTTTTACTTTTAAAAAATACTGTCTTCGGGGCAGCTAGGTGGCTCAGTGGATAGAGTACCAGCCCTGAAGTCAGGAAGACCTGAGTTCAAATCTGGTCTCAAACACTTAAAAACAATTCCTAGCTGTGTGACCCTGGGCAAGTCACTAAACCCCAATTGCCTCAGCAAAAAAAAAAATAAAAAATAAAAAAATAAAAAAAAAAATACTGTCTTCATAACCACACTGTTTTACATCTAAGTAAACTGAGAACTGCTGGTGTGCTAATATAAGGACTCTTAGAAATATTTTTGAGACACAACTGCCTATGAAACACTATCCTGTAGAAATTCACCTCAAATTCAAAATGTTCAAAACTGAACTTAAATTCTCCCTCAGAATTAACATTTCTTTCTAACTTCTTTATTTTTGATTGATGGTGTTCAGGTATTGGTGATTGATGATTTTCAAAAGGTACCCTCAGGATCACCCTTTACTTTCTGTTACCCTGTCTCCTTCCTTATTTCCTTCACCTGCAAATATAATTGCCAAGGCCTATAAAATCTATTTACACAGTTACAATAATCCTTTTTTTGTTCCCTTTCTAATCAACCTATTTTAGAGTCCCAAGACTACCAGAATATCCTTCTAACTATTCTTTTTTTCTTTCAGTCTCATACATGTTCAATCCATTCTTATTTGTTATTCTAAAAATCTTCACTGGCTTCCCATTGCCTAATGAATAAAATGTAAACTCCTTACCATTGTATTCAAAGCCATTTACAATCTGATTTCAACTTTAATCCTGACCTTTGAATTCCTTCTAATTTGTTTCCCATTCTTGTTCTGATTATTTTTTTAAAACCTCTATTTTCACAGGTCTTTCCCCATATCTATAACAAATAGAATATCTTCATCTATTGAAATACTTGTCATGACTCAAGGGTCCAGCTCAGATGCTACCTGCTTCTTGGCATCATTCCTGATTTTCTATCTAGACATGATTTTTTCCTCATCATCTTTCTCATGCCTCTTTTTAAAAAACCTCTCTTAATCATTGTATATTCAACAAATTTTAAAAAGTTTATTAAATATTTATCATCTACAAAGGATTAAAGTAGGCGCTAAGGCTACAAAGATAGAAAAATCATTCAGTCAAGAAACTTATAATTCATTAACAAGATTAAAATATGTCCATGAATAAAAAATTAGTTAAAAGTTCTAAGTTTATAGAAGTCAGAGAGACAGATGTAATAAATGTTTAAAGTGAGAGAGGGGATGTTTAGGTCAAAGGGTGGACAAGGGGAGAATTAGGGAAGACTTCTAGGTTGAAATGATACCTAAGCAAGGTATTAAAGGAAGTAAAGAATTTCAAAAAATATGTAGGAAGAGTCTATTTCATGCATAAGGGAAGGGTGGGAGATAGATATGAACAAAAGCACAGGGATGAAAAAGATCAAAAAGAGCTTGAGGACAGCATGAGGACACGTCAGAGCTTTTCCCAAAGTCATTTTGTAGCAATTTTTCATATAATTTTCATCTGAAGTTCTTACCATCACATGCCTATTTTTTCCCGATACTTGACCCAACAGTTTAGATATAGTTAGTGCTGGATAACTTTTGGCAGTATAACTCCACCCTCAAGTAACTCTCAGTAACCAGCTGAATAGCTGATCCAACCCTATAATTAAATGGCTCCTTTTCATCATATTGAAGAGTTTGAGCCAATCATCCAGCTTCCTGGGATTTGTATTACAGAACCACGTTTGTCCTATCGTGGGAAAAAAAAAAAAA
>JAJPUD010005083.1:148236-163933 GCA_023553655.1 Myrmecobius fasciatus | reverse complement strand
CTCTCTCTCTCTCTCTCTCTCTCTCTCTCTCTCTCTCTCTCTCTCTCCCTCTTTCTCTCCCTCCCTCTCCTTGCCCAGCTTCATACACCTAATAAATATCAAGTGTCTTAGGCTGGATTTGAACTCTGTTCTTCCTGACTCCAGGACCCCTAAGAAGCAGTACTATATTTTTAAATAGGAAAGACATACTAATACTTAGATCTTACCTAGAGCACATAAACCCCCTTTTCAGCTGTGGCCCTGAAGTCTCTTTCAGTACAGTATGTCATGCTTCTTTGATGCCTAATCAAGCATTTTTTAATTTGAAATTCAAACAAATGAATTCAAGTAACTCTTGTATCTTGACTCTCTAAAGCTAAAAATGTTTTGCTTATGGTTTCCTTTGTTTTATCTTTTTAAGGAAGAGTTGGATGTATTCTGTTTTCTCTCATTTCAGTCTTCTCAAGAGTTCATCCTAATTATCACTAATTTGGAAATGAGACTTAGAGAAAAGGGCAAAACATGATAGTCAGCATTAGGAATAATGAGAGAGATGACAAATTTAATCTTGCAGAATACAACCAATTATTACCCTGTTGGAAATGGACAGGAACTGAGAGTACAAAACATAAAATCTGCCTTTAAATGTAGTTGTTTATCTGATTTATGGCCCCATTTGTTTTCCTTGCCTGGACCATAGAATCAGAGATTTAAAGGATCTTGAGGATTCACTAAACAAAGCCTCTTATATTGGCAATTCAATTCAGCTCAATTCAGCAAACATTCATTAAAAACAATATGTTCATGCTGTGTTTCAAGACAATTCCAATAGACTGTGGAATGGAAAATGTCATCTGCATCCAGACAAAGAACTATGGAAAGTGAATTTGGATAGTATTTTCAACTTTTTATTTGTTTGTTTGCTTGCTTGCTTTTTCTTTCTCATAGCTTTTTCCATTTGGTCTTGATTTTTCTTGTACAACATGCCAAATATGGAAATATGTTTAAAAGAATTGCACATATTTAATCTATATCAGATTGCTTGCTATGTTGAAGAGAGGAGAGATAAGGGAGGGATGGAGAAAAATTTGGAACACAAAGTCTTACAAAAAACAAATGTTGAAAACTATCTCTATATGTATTTAGAAAAATAAAATACTATTGAATAAATAAATACTAAAATGAATAAAAAAATAAAGACAATGTGCTCAGTAACATCATAGTAGGAGCTGGAGATACAACAATGAAAAATGAAATACTCCTTTACCTCAGAAAGCTTACATTCTACTAGGGATGTCCAGCATTCACACAGAAAAGCAAAACATAAAATACAGTATGATACAGTAGAAGGATAAGAGATAGACTACTTCTCTAGAAAAATCTGCGCAAGGAAGAGCATGCTTTCAACTGGGAAAATCAGGGAAAGCTGAACAAGAGGAAGAGGTACCTGAGCTGAACCTTGAAGAAAAAGAATAATTTTTAAAGGTGTTTATGAGTAGGAAAGGATAAACTAAACTAAACTAGAGGATAAACTGTACAAATGAGTAGAGTCAGGGGGAGATATCATGTTGAATATCTGTTGCTAATCTAATTTGATTATTAGAAAGTAGCTTGAACTAGAGGCTTAAGCACCAGTTTATTTTATCCTAGTTAATAGAGTACTAATACATATAATAAAATACTAATAATAATTCTGAGCAAGGAAATAACCTGATCAGACCAGTGCAATAGGAAGATGGTTTTGGCATCTGTACAAAGGATAGACTGGAGAAGGAAGAGGCTGCAAATAGAGAGACAGTTAGAATACTCTTACAGCAATTATGAGAAGGGTGATAAGTGTCTACAACAGGATGATGGAAGTACAAGTAGAGATGAGAAGATAGATGTGAAAAATGCTGCAGAGTCAAAAAGACTTAACAACTAATTGAATGGGGATAATAAGAGAAGAAAAAGAGATAAAAGTGACTCCTGCTTTTAGGAATCTCAGCCTGGGAGACTAGTTACATGCTCAATATAGAAAAAGGGATAAAATTAGCATGAAAGACATGTTTAATGGGTAAGATGAATTCAGTTCTTGAATGTGTTTTCTTTGAAGGACTATTGGAAGTTGTTGACTATTAGAAGGATATCCAAATATATAAAAAGAAATTGAAGTTGGAGCAGCCAGATATCTAAATAGAGAGAGCACCAGCCCTGAAGTCAGGGAGACCTAAGTTCCAAATTGGCCCTTGATCCTTGATACTTAACTATGTGTGTGATCTTGGACAAGTTACTTAACCCTGATGAGAGACAGAGACAGAGAAGGAGGAAGGAAAGAAAGAGGAGAGAGAGAAAGAAAAAAGAGAGAGAAGGAAAGAAAGAGTAGGGAGAGAAAAAGAAAGGAGAGAAAGAAGGAAAGAAAAAAGGAAAGAAAGAAAAGGAAAGAAAGAAAGAAAGAAAGAAAGAAAGAAAGAAAGAAAGAAAGGAAGGAAGGAAGGAAGGAAGGAAGGAAGGAAGGAAGGAAGGAAGGAAGGAAGGAAGGAAGGAAGGAAGGAAGGAAGGAAGGAAAGAACTGAAGTTGTGGGATTGGTATTCAGATGTGCATACCTTGCTTTAGAAATCATGTGCATAGCAGTGATATTTAAACCCACAGAAGTAGGTGAGATTAGAAAGGGAAAGAATATAGAGAAAGAAATGAAGAAAGTCTAGAGTAAAGACTTGTAAGACATTCACAATTCATTGGAGGGAAGATGAGGAAGAATCAATGAAGAAGTTAGAGGAGGAATGGTCATCCAAATAGAAGAAGAATCAAGAGTGGCGAAAATGGCACCTAGGTCAAGAGGAGAAATGATTAAGGAGTATTCACACTAGCAAATACCATCAGGAAGTCAAGGAAAATAAAGACTGAAAATAGACATTAACAATTCAGAAACCATTGATGACCTTCAAAAAAGCAGTTTCAAAAGCAGCTAGATGGTGTAATGGATAGAGTACCTACCTGTAGTCAGGAAGACCTGAGTTCAAATTTGGCTTCAGACACTTGACACTTACTAGCTGTATGACTCTGGGCAAGCCTTTTAACCCCAACTGCCTAGCCAAAAAACAAACAAACCAAAAAAGAAAAAAAAAGAAAAGAAAGAAATTTCAATAGAGCCAAAGACTACATTGCGGGCAGATGGGAATCTAACCTATTTTTAAAGACCTCCATAGAAGCCTTGCAAAATAATGTTCAGGAATCATTTCTTGAGTTGCCAAAAGTCTACTTGGCAAACATCATTTGCATTTGCCCCGCCTACATTAATCAATACCACTCCCGAGGCCTCCTAACATTCTCCACATCACAAAGATTTTAGTATGTCAACATCTGTGTGTAGCTAATGCAGTCAGAGTCACCCAGCAAAGAAAGAGCCCCTTGCCAACCAAACCAAAACTCAACTAGGAGGAGAAGCAAACTGTAATAAATTAACCTGAGGAATGATTTTCTTTAGGCCAGTCCTCATTGCTTTTAAGCCCCAGGGCACACGAGCCCAGATGTGGATCAGATGGAGGTTCAGCACCCTCACACCATACACCATACCTTCCCTGACAGCACCAAGGTGTCTGAGAGGATAGGCTCAAGCAGGCACATTCCAAAACCCTCAGGAGTTTTAAATCCAGGGACTTGCTTGCCAAAAGGCAAAGATTCATAGTCATCTAAGAAGGGACACAGTATTTGACACCTTATATAAAATATTTACCGCTAGCTTTGATAGAAGGGAACAGATACAATTCCTTTCAAGCATTTCAAATCTTCGCCTGATCCAAATCCAAAGATTGTCAGGATCTGGCCCAGCTTTTTATGAAACTCCTCATCACCTTACCTGACTGGAAATACCAGAGAAATTACATTTTTGTTTATTGATTTGCAAGAATCTAAGGGGCTGCAAATAAGGGGGGGAGGAATAGAATTTCTTCAGAAATTTTTTTCATCCAAAATCTGTAAAGGAAAGAATGCTGGGTTGAGAATCAGAGGGCCTGGATTTGTTCATCTGGAGTCCTCTCCAACTCTAAATCTATTATGCTTTGTTGTATAGCTAGTCCAGACCTTGATTTTATCAGTTTTAACTCTCTATAACTCCTAGTTTTAGAGTCCCTAGCTCAGGGCCTGGATAAACAGTACATGCTTAATAAATGCTTGATGATTGATTAATTAATTAAAGAGCTTCATGGGACACCAAGAAACCAAGCATGCCCATGGTTACTCCACTAGTATTTAGATTCAGGTCTTGACTTTTCAGTCTCTCCCTATAATACCATTCCTCACCTATTGAATATATAAGCTGTCAAATACTGGCTGGGGAAGGAATTGTTCTCCATGACTCTTAAATCATTCCCTTGTAGAGTTGTATCTGAAAAGAGTTTGTTTTCTCTCTGTCTTCTGACAACTGTTTTGTGTTTCCTCATATTGGATCAACAGACAGACTGATTTTTAAAACATTATGTGCTTTATCAGTAGCACAGATCAAAAACTTTTCTTGGGTCACCATAAAAGAATGAGCTTATCTCCTGCATGGTTTCTGTTCTCAAAGTGTAATTGGTCTGCAGGGTGGGGGAATTACAATACCACACCATGTGAAAGACTGGATTTCCATGCAGTCTTCTACTTTTATTCTGGAACTCAAATCACAAAGGTATCAGTCTACATAGTTGCAGAAGAATATGAAGTGCTAGTTGTAGAATTCATCCCACATTTGCATAGTGACAGAGAAAGAAATAGAAATCCCAAGAGGAACTGGAGAGGCTTCCAGGATTAGACAGTCTACTCAAAGCAGATGAGGTAAATTTCCATGAAAACAGACCACTGGCCTCCAGAGGAGGCCGAGCTTCCAGAGACTAGTGACAGAGAGCGGAAGATAGGGAACATGGAAAGGGGGAAGGAAAGCAGGGAATAGATAAGAACCAAGTTCAAAAATTTTTTTCATAATAGAAATATGATTTCTTCTTGTGAACACTCCCCATCAATATAGTCAAATTCTAACAATCCCTGGATGAATAATTGATTTGGGGAGCTATTATTTTCCCTATTTGAACATCATTTTCTTTTTATTCATATATTTTGCTTTACATTGCTTAAATTATCCCCTTTACTTTCTCTCGTTCTAAGAGATTCTTTCCTTATAACAAAGAATTTTTAAGAGAAAAAAATCGACAAAACCAATTAGCATCAAAAATATCTGTTATTTTTGATGTCCCCGACTGCAAAAAGAAAAAAAAAAAAAAGAGGTTCGATCACCTAATCTTATTATGCTATTTCATGTTAATGGTCCTACATTAGTCATTTGAAAGAGTTGTTATAACTACATACTCTACAAATATGTTCTAGGCAGTTCTTTAGAATGAACAAATAAAGGAAAAAAAGCAATCCCATATCTCATATTCGAATGTGGAAAATAGCTTGCAAATGATGTGCAAAGATATATACATTTTAAATTGGTTTCTAGGGGAAAGCATTACCATTAAAGAGAACTGGGAAAGACTTTTTGTCTCCATAAGACTGTGATTCCCTGAAGCAGGTATGTGAACTCCTTTCATCAATGCAATGGCATGTTGCCTGGAATGGATTTGCCTTTATAAGGGGGCAATTTGTGCCCATGTTTAAATTTGTGGGTCTTGAGGAAAATTCAGATAAAATGTCCATAGTATCTTATCACTGACAGAGCAGTTCTCCTCACAAGAAGCCCAGGGCTCTGCCCTCATTTGACCCCAAAGCAGGAAGGGGTAAAGCAGAGCAGATGGCAATTGCTATGGCCACAGCTTGCAAAGGGTAGGGCCTGGGAACACTGCCCTGGCTACGGGTGGAGTCATCAGTAGAATTCAAGGCCACTCCTTACCACACCCTCTGTCTGGGGAGATCTCTACAGGATGTCAGCTCCCCACCAAGGCTCAACTTCCTGTTGGAGCATCCTGACCCTACTTTTGCCAAACCACTTCAGACAGTTAAGAGTCACAGACTGGGAAAAATCCTCATTTTAGTCAACACCGCCTTCTCTGTTCCACTCTCTTAATAATTTACCCACTGAAAATCGATATGCAATCTAAACAGATTTAAAATAACAACAAACAAAAATAGCAATAAATATTTATTAGGCACCATTTATTGGGACACTACCTGCTGAGGAGACAAAATAAAATGAAGAATGCCTGCCCTCAAAGATCTTACATTCTACTAGGGTTGGGGGAAAAGAGGGGGGTAGAATATATGTTCATACAAAGGTCCATAAGACAAGATGCCTGGAATAAAACTCTTCACCACAGTGACATAGAAATTTGAAGGCAGTTAATGAAATCCTCCCTAAATGTTGCCCACCCCCTCACTACGGAAAAGTTTCCCAGGCTGAAGAAAATCTTGTTCTGTACTGTGAACAGCTCATTTTAACTAGCGTGTTTCATATTATTATTATTTAAGGCAAACGCCTCACTTACACAGTATTTATTTCCTTTCCAGGTATAGGGTGATAAATGGAGGTGTCGTAAATATAAGACTTTATCATCTGTTGAGTCATAATCCAGATGCCCATGGGGCATAAATAGTCTAGAGCTGGTCTCCAGGTACACCAACCAGGAAGGGTTACTCTTTCACTATTGCCCTGGAGAGTTCTATTATTCTTCTACAGGGCCTTTACTGCCCTCTGCTGGCCCCAGAACTGGGCTACATTGTAAAACTATCTTTTTTTTCCAAAAACAGAAGTCAGATTTAAGACTTTTCATACAGGAATTCTTCAGTTTTAGGGGAACAAAGGCAACTTTTGAATGCTGTGTTTTATATTACCTCAGCCATGTTCAGGTAAACAAAAACAGTCTCATATTCCTTCCATTATTTCTGCCTCTTCACAGAACTGGCCATATTCTAATAGATGTCATCCTAACTGCATTTCAAAAGCTTCACAATTATCTTTAATCATAACAGCATTGATTTAAGATTTGGAAAGCGCTTTGCAAATATTGTCTCATTTGATCCTTACAAAAACTCAGAGAGTTAGATGCAATTGTTATCCCCATTTTTCAGATGAGGAAACTGAGGTGGATAGCCAGTCACAAAGATCTATCTTCCTGACTCCAGTTTTAGCATTCTAGCTATTCCATGTGACAGCAGGATGGTATGAAAGGTGTGGGAAATATTTAGCTTTTCACATTCAAAGCTCCTAATTTCCTTCCTGCGGGTAACCAAGCTTGCAATTCTGAGATTCCTATATGATGAACTTTTGAGAATTTCATTCCCTTCCTTCCTTTTTTATCTGGAAATCCACAGCATCTTCAGGAGCCAACTAAAATTCTTTGACCATCAATGAACTCAATAATTAAGCAGTCAATAAGCATTTACTAAGCACCTACTATGTGTCCTGACCTGTACTAAATGCTGAAGATAGAAAAAAAAGAGTCAAAAAGTTTCTACCTGCAAAGAACTTAACAATCTAATGGGGGAATAGCCTTCAAGGGAGTTAATCTGTAGAAAAGATGGAAAATATACTTAATTCAGAGTCACACAGGTGACATATTAACAGCTCTATTAACTATTGGCTAAATGTCCTTAAGAACAGAAATTGTTTTCATTTTTGTATTACCACAGCCTGGAAGAGTTAGTGATGAATAGCAGGCAATTTACCATTCAGTTTATGAATAAATGAATGAATGAAGCAGCTAGTGTCACTCAGCATATAAAGTACTGGACCTGGAGTCCAGAAGACCTGAATTCAAATCTGATCTCAGAGACTTACTAGCTTTGTGACCTCGAGCAAACCTACTGGACAAGGAAATCACAAACTACTCCAATAACCCCATGGACAACATTGATGTGCTATGGTCCATGAGGTCATGAAGAGTTGGACCTGACCAAATATCATTAAAAGGAGTTTAAAATTTTTGAGAAGCTGGAATTGTTCATTTATCTCTGAATGAAAAAGAATTTTAGCATAACAAATGTATCAGATCCAAGCTACTGAGTTTATCTTACTACCTCAAAGCCAAATCTCACCATCCTAATGGTGTCCCTTTTGCCAGTAATTGGGTTTTGTTTGGATTGGTCTTATAGCTGTTGGATCACCTAACCATGTAACTAGAAATATTCTTGTTGCCAGGAGGAAACCCAGCTTTTATGAGATTCCTCATACTTCCTCCTCTCCACAAACTATATTTTGACAGCTTGTATCATTCAAGATCATCTGATTCAGTTTAAATAATTAAAGAAAGGTGCTTCAGTACTATAGTCAGTGTGTAGGAGCTGTAATCTTCAAGAAGAGTGCCTTCCAAGAATTTAGGGACAAATTCAGAATATAACATCCCCTGAAAATGAAATTAATAAAAAAAATATAAAAATGAATAAGCTTAACCAATGATAGAAATAATCCACTTTACTCCAATACTCTAAGAATCCATAATTTGTTTTTTTAAAAACAAAATTTTATTGATATCTTTTTTTACATTAATATTTATTTACCCTAGTAACCTTCCTAGAGAACCATCCCATATATCAAATAGTATTTTAAAGACAAAAAGAAAGGGAAAAAAATAATCATAACTGACCCATGCATCAAAAAAAAAGTATGAAAATATATGGAATTTTCATTTTTGGGCTACCTACCTCTGCAAAAGGGTAGGATGGGGTCTTCTCATATCTCTTGTTTTGAGCCATGCATGTTCTTTATAGTTCTGCAATATTCACTTCTGATATTTTTTGTGTGGTTACTCCTTCATTTCAATTTTGTGGTCATGTGTATTGTATACTCAGTCCTGCTTACTTCTTTATGTATCAGATCACTCAGGGTATGCTTCTGTGTTCATTATATTCACATATGTAATTCAGCACAACACCAGTCCATTATGTTAATGTACCACAATTCATTTAGCCATTCCTTAATTAACAAATACCTATGTTGTTTCCAGTTCTGGGTTTTTTGTTTGTTTGTTTTTTTAACAATCACAAAAAGAATTGCTTTAAGTGTTTTGGTCCATATGAGGATTTTGATTTATCAGTAATGTCTTTGAGTTATATTCCTACTAGTGGGATCTCTGGATCAAAGGTTATGGACCTTTTATACATTTTATTTGTATCATTTGCAAATTGCTTTCCAGAGTTTTACTAATTCCCAACTCTACCAATGAAAACAACAGTGTGCTTATCTTCTCACAAGCCTTTAAACGTTAATTATTCTCATCTTTTGTCATCTTTGTCAATCCAATAACATATGAAGTGAAATGACAAGAAATTGTTTTGATTTTCATTTCTTTTATTGTTAATGATTTGGAGAATTCTTTCATTTGGCTATTAGTAGTTGACAGTTGTTCTTTTGAGAACTGTTTGTTCAAAGTCTTTGATCACTTATCAACTATGGAATGGTTTGGGGTCAAATATATGTATACATGTGTGTGTATGACTGTTATATGTAATTAGGTATAATATGTTAATATATAACATATCTCAAATTTATGGCCAAAATTATATGTTATCAAGAAATAAAATGATATAATATATGTAATAAATTAAACAATATATTTAAATATGTTATATATAAATAATGTAAGTTAAATATAGGAAATGATAAATAAGTTATAAATATCTATGTGCTGGAGAATACATTATTTATATATACATATATGTTAATTGTTATATATTTTGGATATCAAACAAATACTTCACAGATTGAGGCAGCTAGCTGGTGCAGTGGATAGAGTACCACCCCTGAAGTCAGGAAGACCATAGTTCAAATCTGGCCTCAGGCACTTAACACTTCCTAGCTGTGTGACCCGGGGCAAGTCACTTACCCCCAATTGCCTCAGCAAAAAAGAAAAAAAAATACTTAACAGATAAACTTGATACAAATATTTTTCCTATTCAATTTCCCTCTTTTATCCTTAGTTCATTAATTTTGTTTTTGTAGAATTTTTTTTTCTTTTTTCTCTTCTCTTCTTTTTTTTTTTTTTTTTTTTGCTGAGGCAATTGGGGTTAAGTGACTTGCCCAGGGTCACACAGCTGTTACGTGTCTGAGACCAGATTTGAACTCAGGTCCTCCTGACTTCAGGCCTGGTGCTCTATCCACTGTGCCACCTAGCTGCCCCTCGTATTTTTTTAGTTTCACATAATCAAAGTTAACTATTTTATCTGAATCTTGGCCATTCTCAGTTTCATAAGACTGTGAATTCAAAAGCAGGGACTGTTTTTGCCTCTCTTTGTATTCCAAGTGCTTAGCATAGTGCATGGTACATAGTAGGCACTTAACAAATGTCTGTTAACAAATGGCTGGCTAATTCATCCAACTGTCTACCAGAATCAAGCACCAACAATGTTGATGTATGTCATGGTTGACTAATATCATGGCAGGCAAGAAGTTACCCAATTTTTCATACTATTTGACCAAAGGTTCTCACTAAGGTTATTCCTAATAAGAAAAGACTTAACTGAACAAAAATGCATTATTTATGATACAAAACATGTATTTATATTTTATGATACAAATGATACAAATACAATGCATTATTTTATGGTATTAAAAAAAAGCTAGAAACAAAATGTATATGTTACAAGATTGAAATAGCTGAACAAAATAAGTTTCTGGATGTGATCTACTATTATTACATGGGTAAATAGCAATGAATGTGAAGAGAAACATAAGAAGACTTGTTTGAAAGATGCAGAGCCAATAAATCAAAAGTAAAATATAATAAGCCAAAGGCATAATATATACAATAACTATAATTAAAGACAAGTTTAAATAACAAAACTCAAATTGTAATTATGGAACACTGTTGGTGCTAACTCATACCCATCCTTATTAACAAAAAGAAAACTATTTATGCAATTGTGTGTATTATAAGTTGTGATTATTCTTTTATGATGCTTTATTTGACTGTTTTCAGGGACTGAATATTGCTGGGCATTATACATGTGCTGAGAATAGGTAGGCACTTTATGTGATGTGCTGAAATGAAATATGTTTCTCTGGTTCCTGTTCCAGGTCTGCAATTTTCAAACCACCATTAGTCTCGCTAGGACTTCAGTAATACGAGAGTTGGACTAGAAAATTTCAAAGCTTCCTTCTCTCTCTAAATCCTATTAGATTATTTTTGACATTTCCTTTCTTTTACTTGTCTTATTCCATTACATCACCTTGGACTTCCAGTCTGGATCTCTATCTAGTTTTTTTTTTTTCAGTTAAAATAGCATGGCATAAGGAGTCAGCATACATTTTAAAATAGAGAACAGACATGATAAAGGCAACATTTCAAGAAAATTAATCTGGCAATATGGGTAGAATGAGTTAGAAGACTAACTGAGAGGCTATTGGACTAGGTATGGAATGTTGAGAGTCTACAGTAGGGTAAAGACAATGAATTTGCAAAGAGAGAATTAAATGCAAGAGATATTATGAGTTCCCAAGTCTTTGCTCATTCAGATAATGTCATAAACATATGAAAAGGGGACTTACATAGTTCCCGAAGATAAAAGGACTCCAAAGTGTCATATTCTCTAGCAGGCAGATATCCTCTAAGAACAGCCCCACCCTACTAGAATGCAATGCAGATTTATATGATGGACACACTTTGTCTGAAATGTATGATAAACAATGACATACACAAAAAAAGTGTAAAAGATATACTTTAAAATGATTGCAAAAGAGAGAAAGCTAACAGTTAAGTGGCTCCAGTATTGCGATGTTCAAAAAAATATCAAAAGAATATTTATAGGCTATTGGTTAAATCTACCATGTAGGATATGTAGAAAAGCACGCACATAGGATGAGAAGGCATGAATGAGTGGTAATCTGCACTATTGAAAGCCAAGTCATTATAATTATTACATTATTTCTTTTGGCCTTCATGACAATCCCATGAGACAAATCATAATTTAAAAAAAATAATAATAAAATAAAAAAACTTCAATCATCCTAGTAATTCTTTATCTTGGGCCCATAAACTTGATTTTTTAAAAAATATTTTGGTAAATAGGTCAATATTATTGGTTTCCTTTGTAATACTATATGTTTTATTTTATGAATTAAATAACATTCTGAGAAGAGGTCCACAGACTTCACCATTGGCAAAGGAATCCATGATATAAAAAACGTTAAGAACCCTGGTCTAGTCTAGCCCCTCATCTAACCTCTCATTCTGTAGATGAACTTATGTAAAAATTGAAGTCCATAATGATTTCATGTCTTGCTCAATGCCATACAACAAATCAAACATCATATGTAGGTCTAGAAAATGGGTCTCCTAACTCTCAAGCACATGCTTTTTCTATTGTTCCATTTTACAGATGAGTCAATACTCACAGAAATTTAGTATAATGAGAAGACTGGCCATTGAGGGCCAGTCCTTAGAGTAAACACATTGCTTTGTATTAGTCAGTGCCGAGGCTTAGAGAACCTTCCTCCAGGCCTTTTTAAAAGGGCCCTTCTCCCACTTTGGAACTAATACAAATGTTCTGTTTATTTTGGCTTACTGTACAGAGGCGAAAAGTCTTTTAATTGGTTGCTGAGACAGGGAAGGAAACTTAAAAAAAAAAAAAAGAAAGAAAAGAAAAGGCAATAAGTATGTATATATCAAATATACAAATATATTTATATTTATATAGCATGTGCCAGACACTGTCCTAAAGATTTTTTACAAATATTTCACTTACTCCTCATAACAACCTTGTGAGGTAGGAACTATTGTTATCCCAATTTTACAGCCAGGGAACATATCTAGAAAAAAAGCCTCCTAATTAGTCTTCTAACTCATCCTACCCATATTCTCAGATTAATTTTAACAGGGGTTAAATGACTCACCCTAAATCACATAGCTAAAAAAATATCTGTCACATTTGAACACACATGTCTTCCTGACTCCAGCTCCAGAATGCTACCTACTATACAACCAGTTGTCTCCTAAGGTTGAACTGAGTGTGAATATAAAAGTCTCACAGAGATTAAATCTTTCCCTCTTCCCTAATGGTGAGAGCAAGATAAATAATTATTATAAATCTTTGACTGAGGGAGAGACAACAACCTTCCACTTTCCATCAGTTGCCTCACATTTTTCCCTTTCCTGTCCCAACCTGGCTTCAATGTGTCTGTGAACACAAGATGCTTCTATTTCCTCTATCTTTATTGTGTTTCCTCTTTCCTGATCTTAAGTGAAGAAATACCACAGATGGAAGGGATCAGGTTGTAACTTTATGAGCCTTGAAAGGTCAAGAAATCTATCAAATATTTTCTTAACAACTGGGGCCAATAGTAGTAGAGTCAAGTCTGGGGAATGGCCTGAACTAAACAGTCACTTGCTTGACCCAAACTAGAATAAATTGACCCAGCAACTCTATCCTCAGAAGTGACCTTAATGAGAGGAATATTTTGTAAAAGCCACTTTAAGTTTAAGGTGTTAGAGAAAAGTGTGATCCAAATTATGGATGTTGATGATTTTGGTCCTTTGCTATTTTTCTTAGTAGGGGTGTTGAAGGACTAGCACCTGTGATGTGAGGGCTTGTCCAGCCCTTCTCAGGGCTGCTCCTCCATCTTTGGTGCCCACCATGCCATCCAACTCTGATCTGTAACTCCAAGAAGCTGTAGTACTTGTAGTATGTATAGTATGGTTGAGGGTAACCAACTGGCTTCAAGTCTGTGAGTGAATTAGGGAAATGACTCCCCCTGGAGTGTGAAGACATCCCCCAGCATAAGGGGTGAATGAGAACAATTTGTTCCAAGGGCTATGAAGGTGGGTGAATCAGGTGCCATGAAGATGGGTGAATCAGGTGCTATGAAGAGCTTAAAGCTTGATTAGATTTAAGACACAGAGGTCATCTACTACATTCCAGGTCATTGCCAGTCAACTTGATTTTTGTCTTGACACTGGATTTTGATAATGATTCTGGAAGTGAGACTGATAACTATGTGCAACTCTACCTCCCTTAAATCTAATTCACATACAAACCAAGACATTACCTTTTGATGTCATTGCTCCTCTTCAAAAATGAAGAACAAACAACAAATTCTTCTTAGTAAATATCACTTTGATTAGCATTAGTTAATTATATTGGACTAATATTAACTGGTGATTTATATTAAAAGGAACATATAGGATAGGGTACAGTACTAGCTAAATAATCCCACAGAGTTTTAGAATTTCTCTTAAAACCCTGAGAGATGGGGCAGCTAGGTGGCACAGTGGATAGAGCACCAGCCCTGAAGTCAGGAGGACCTGAGTTCAAATCTGATCTCAGACACTTAACATTCCCTAGCTGTGTGACCCTGGGCAAGTCACTTAACCCCAATTGCCTCAGCAAAAAAGCAAAAAAAAAAAAAAAAATCCCTGAGAGATGATGTAGTAATCACATTCTGAGGACCCAAACTTCCCAAACTTCAAGTGTGGACTGGGTGAGTAATTTCAGAACCCTCATTCCAGTAGAATTCACAGAATAATAGTGTTAGCACTGGAATAAATATTAGAGATCATCTGGTTCAGCTTCTTTATTTTCAGATGAGAGAACTCAGGAGGCTTGCCTAACTCAAATCAAACAGTACATTAAATGGCAGAGCTAGGATTAGAACTGATTCTCAAGCAAGTGCTTTTTCTATTATCCCCATTTTATAGGCAAAAAAGCTAATACTCAGAAAATAAGTGGCTTATTCAAGATGGCACAGAAATTCTGTAATAGTGCTGGTTATTAGCACAATCAGGTAAACACAGCAGATGAAGTATGGGAGTAAGGAGGTAGTGGTCCTTGCCTATAACCTCAATAAAGAGCATTAATGTCTCTCTTCCATTAATACCAGGCTGACAATCATTTCAGTCATTTTCAGTCATCTCTAACTGTTAATGTCCCCATTTGGGGTTTTCTTGGAAAAGATACTGGATTTGCCATTTTCTCATCCATCTCATTTTGCAAATAATCAAACTCAGGCAAACAGGATTAAGGGAGTTTCCCAGAATCACAAAGCTAGTAATTGTCTTAAATCAGATTTGAACTCAGGAAGATGAATCTTTCTGGCTCTAAATTGGTTGTCTCCCTATTATTGTTCTACCTAAGGCTAATTGTAGATACACATAAAAACCAAGGTATCTTCCAGACAATAAGGTAGCAGAATAGATAATGTTGGAACAAACATTAGAAAAATCAGAGTTCTAATCCTGCCTTGGATACTAAGTAGCTGTGTGATCCTAAACAAATCATTTAATCTCCCTCTGCTTCCATTTTCTTACCTGAAAAATGGGAATAGCACCTACCTCACTTAGTTGTTGTGAGGATTAAGTGGGATGGCATGTGTAAAATGCTTTGTAAACCTTTAATATTATGCAATATCTATTATTATTATTATTATCTTAATAGAGCCAAGGCTTCTGAACTAATATTTTATAAACTGATCCTTGGCAATTAGATGATGAAATAGAGCACTGGACCCAGAATTAGGAAGATTAATCGTCATGAGTTCAAATCTGACTTTAGACAAATACTAGCTGTATGACTCTGGGCAAATCTCTTATCTTTGTTTGCCTCAGTTTCCTCATCTGCAAAATGAGCTAGAGAAGGAAATGACAAACTACTCCATTATCTCTCCCAAGAAAATCCCAAATGGACTCATGAAAAGTCATGCATGACTGAAAGACTCAACAACAGCAAACTGGTCCTTATTTCTAAAGTGCTGAGTATTTTGATGAAGGAAGGAAGGAAGGAAGGAAGGAAGGAAGGAAGGAAGGAAGGAAGGAAGGAAGGAAGGAAGGAAGGAAG